>PVIY010003676.1:0-110373 GCA_004026745.1 Myrmecophaga tridactyla
AAAAAAAAAAAAAAGGTAATTGATTGTTTAAAGTAAAAATAATAACAATGACTTGTGATGCTATAACATATATAGAAATAAAACATATGGCTACAGTGGCCCAAAGGTTAAAAAGAATAAAACAGAAGTATTCTGTTATAAGGATCTCATACCATAAGTAAAGTAGCAAAATGTCCCGCGAAACTAGACTGTGATAAGTTAAAGGTGTATACTATAAACCTTAAAGCAACCACTAAAAGAGCAAATGGAATAACAAAACAATCCAATCTAAAGGAAGGCAGAAAAAGAGGGACTATAGATTAAAGGAAAATTGGGACACATGGGGGTAGGGGGAGAGCAAAGTGGTACATTTAAACCTAAACAACTCAAAATCTCATTAAATGTAAACAATCTAACAACTCTACTTAAAAGCCAGAGATTGTCAGACTGGGATAAAAAAGAAAAAAAGTAACCCCCTCCCCCCCCAAAAAAGTAAACCCAACTAAATGCTATCTATATCATAATTTTAATATAAAGACCCAAATAAATTAAAAGCAAAAGGATATAAAAAGATACACCACTCAAAAAATAAAAATTGGAGTGACTATACTAATACAAGAAAAAGTAGATTTGAGAGCAAGTAATTTTACCAAGGATAAAGAGGATCAATTCCTAATGATAAAGTGATCAATCTATGCAAAAGACATAACAATTCTAACATTTAGGCACCAACAGAATATCAAAATACATGAAGTTAAAATACATAGGCAAAACTAACATTCAACCATAATAATGCTAAAATAAAATGTGGTAAATAGCTGTTACCCCAAGGCCCTTAAATGTCCCCCAGCCATCTCAGCCACTCCCACAGGATCTTCCTACAACTCAGACACTAAAAGGCTAAGCTTTGCAGCATGACCCCTCCTAAACCCACTCCACCCGTTAAGCCTCTCTAAGGTATGCTCATGCCATACCTCTAGCTAGAATATCATCCATTCCTCTTCTGACCATATATATAAGCCTCTGTATACTCTGACTGACTGGTGCTCAGCCAAACTTGTTTTCTAGTATTTTAAACATCATTTCTGGGTTTTGATGATGGTAACCTCCAAATTTCCCACCTATTCCAAGGTTTTAGCCTTCCATTTATTCATGTTGATTGAACATAGAGACAAAATTGAATTAGGAGGAGTGTGGGCAAAAGTAGAGAAACAAAAACAGAAAACTTCCCTTCTTTGGTAGGTAGCTTATGTAGAATGTGAGTTTTCAGACACAGGGAAAACAAGGGCCTCTTCTACTGGACTACCTTGTATTTCCCATTAAATTCCACAAGGTCTGGTGCCCAACAGGAAAACAGAATTAAATTGATTCTTGAGATCAGCCAGCATATGAGTCCCCTGGCCTGACAACTTGGCCAGTCACTTTGCTCCTGTGATAGCTAGGGATTTATGGATTTGATTTCCACGTTTAATTTTCAGTTTTATTCTCAGTAACAGGGGAATAAAAGTCAGAGTAAAATCGTTTAAAATAGGTTAACTGCTACAATTGTATGAGGCTCTAAAATGTGAAAGTAAGGGGAACTGTTTTTACAATCCTCACTAAAAGAAATCTATGATGTCTCAATGCTACAAGCAAAAGGAAGAGAGGTCCTAGGGGAGAGCACAGCTTCCAAACCATTTTCTAAAAAGCAGATAATAAGCTCAAACTCTTAGAAGCACGTTCACTGGACTCATGCCGTCTCCGTGGGTTTTCCCCTCCCCATGTTGCTGGGAAAGGTACAGGAAACAAAAGTGGTAGCCTGCTTTAGTACTGAATGTGTAATCATCTCTACCTGGGCACCACATGCATATCTATCTACTATAAACCAGACACAGTCGAGCTTACAACATGCATAGAAGCTTGAGTAAAATAGCAAAGTCATGGAAATGAGGAAAAAGTAAAACACAACTCTCAAAATGAGTACCAGCTGAAAACAATCTAGTTCACATGGGCTTTGGATAAAATTCGGGATGAGGGACCACATTACCAATATCACCACTTCAATGTCTTGGGGCAGAGAGAATCCTAGGATGAGCACCCAACAATCTACAGTTCTCCCCCTTCCTATAACTGGACTCTTGTCTAGTTGCTCCTGTGGGAGTGTGTTATGTAACAATCCCTACAGGAGCAACTCCTCTCTGGAGCTGTTAAAGTCCTCTAACATCTCCACCTTTCCACCTCCATTACCATATTTGTAACTATATTTCTGGTTATTTTCCTGCTCCCTCTCCACAGTAGCAAGACTGAATGATTCCAAGTCTTCCATAGAAACATGTTCATTTCTGAACCCCAGTCCTTTGCTTCTGCCATACCTCTAGCTAGAATATCATCCCTTCCTCTTTTGACCATCTCTTTCCTAACCCTTTCAACCCTAGTTTGAGTTGTCACCACCCAAGTGGTCTTGCCCCACTACACCTGTCCACAATGACCTGTTTTTCTTCCGAAAATATTTAACTGGCCAGTGTCTATGCCATCTGTTCACATATGGTTTTAAATATTCATAAAATCACTGCTGATGTGAATCTTATGTATCCTCAATGAAGTATCATAAATTCCTGTAAAAAGACACCCTAAAATGAATTTTCTCCTCTGCTATGTGTAGGGTGGTATTCATTAAATTATTGCTGAATTAAGAAATTCAAATGACTAGGATTAACCCAGATACTTCCACCTATATATTCTTTTGGAAAACTTTCCTGTTTACCTGCAGTGCAACTGAGCTCACAGACAGGCCAAGTAGATAGCCTGCATGCATTCCAATCAGATTACTCAAAAAAGTGGAATCAAAAGGCAGTGGATAAACCATGGCGGGGGGGGGGAAGACCTCTCTAAGTAAACCTGAAAACTGGCACCATGGATAAAAGAGTGAACGTTTATTCAGGAGGTCTAGAGGCACATACGTTCCCCATTTTTTGTAAATTCAATATATTAATATTAAGAAATAATATAATGGCAAATAGGTTCCAAATCACAAGCCATCTCCTGACAATGTCTGGTGACTATCTTGGGGACTTATCTAGAGAAAGATTCTCATTCTATACCTACATCTAAAAATAAATATATACATATAATACTATCATTTAAGTGGTATGGGAATGTCCGTGTATCTGCCTATCCTGAGCAAATGTTTTATATATATATATATAAAACTAAGTCCATAAATCAAATGGAATGAATTCACCAATTATCCTTGTGACAAAGGTATTCAAATGCAATTTCCAGGAATATTGAAAAGAGAGACACAATAATCTATCCAAATAGATTTTGCTGCCTCCGTGCAGGGATGGCCAATCATTACAAATCACAGTCCCCCACATAAGAGCCTCCATACTCACCCCATTGTATAAAATCATGAATCAAATTACTCTACTAGGAAAAAACTATTGGATATGTGTTTAAAGAAGCTGGAACATGGAGCTAAGAGATGTGAATTCTAACCCCCACACAGCTGCTCTCTAGGTGGGAATCTGTGATACTGTCACCTGATTTTTCTGATCCCTCAGCTTCCCCATCTGTTAAATGGAAGCCATGGCTAAGAAGCCCTTTCTGGTTCTGATGCTTTTCCTTTACTGTGAGCATTACCAAAGCACCAGCAGAGAGAAAAGATGCTACACTTTGTCTCTTTCCAACTATTTTGTCAACATTGCTGCCTTGGCTATTTAGCTTCAGATCATGTAGGATGAGAAAAATACTTGGAAACATTGGGGAAAATAGCAGAAATACTAAAAAGTTCCATTAGTACTAAGGTACCCTCAAGACTTTCCCAGGATGATGGGGTATTCATTGTCTGTATGTTCTGAGTAGTTTGATGCAGTCATCTGCTTCACTTCACACATGTCACATAAACAGGATTGTGAGAATGGGAGAAAAAGAAGCAACAACAAAAATCAGTTTTTGGTTATGCATTCCAAATTTAAAGGCAAACCTTTTTCTCTACGCCTTGATACCTACAAGAATTTTCAAAGATGCTTGGTTTTAACATTAACATTTTTCTAATCCTAACAAAATTAAAATACATAAATATATAGTTAAAAGTCCTGCCAAGTACTTAAGCCCTTACTGTCTCAAGGACCACCCACAGAGGAGGGTGTCTGGAATGGAAAAGAATATCTTGAATACCTTTAAAGTGTTTCTTGTCCTCTGGAAACACATGTGTGTATGCCTCTAAGCCTCACTGGTAGAATAAACTGAAACCCGTTGTCCTTAAGATCTATGTTGACAGGACCCTGATACAGGTGAGACTTTTGAGTCGGCAGGTCCAATAAAGAGACAATGTTGATGTAGAAGGCAGCAGTCCATGTGGCTGTGCCCGTGAGCATTCACTAGATGATACGGAGATGGTGCCTCCTGCTCAGCGCCCCTTTCATCAGCCTGGCTTCAGGACAGAGACCAACCTGTTCACTGTGTTCCCAGCCCTTAGCTTGGTTCCTGATCCTTGGTACATTCTCAGGAACCATTTGCTACAGTTCTGAATTGAGAATTTGCTACTAACCTACCCACTCTATCCAGACCTCCTACCAACTTCAATGGTATTAGAGAAAATCTAGAAGCAAGAAATTCCAGGGATACTCTGAGCAGAGCAATAGTCTAGGTCTAGTATTATTGGCAACAAGTGTCCCTAGAGGAATGTAGAAGAAAGAAAAGCTGGAGAGGTACATGGAACCAGGTTACGCAGAGCTTTGCTGATGGGCACCTGCTTTTCACCCAAATAGCTACCTATACGATGGGGTCTCAAAATTTCATTTTGGAAATGTCTTCTTTTCCTTACACTTAAATCTTCCATGAAGTATGGTTGATTTTGTATCCATGTCACCTCTCAATCTCCTATCTAAACCCAATGGAACCTCATCCCTCTTTCTCTAGGACCAACCTTTGAAACCATTTTCACACAGTACAGCCTGATTATTTTTCCTAATTTCTCTTTCTGATCTTCCTTTACTCAGCTTAGAACTTCATCAGGTCCCCAAGTCCACTGACTGTTTCCTTTACATGGCATCCAAAGCCCCCTATCTTATTCTCTCTCTGAACTTTACAGTATCATGTGTAAAGGCCTCTTATAGAACACACTGGTATTTATACTATCTTATCCTAGATGTTAGGTTGCTTTTTTTCACTGATTAGACATTTATCTTTCCATTCCCTAGAAGGCAACCTGCAAGGGGTAGTATCTCCATGTTTGAAGAATGAATGAATGAATGACATGGAAAAAAGCATACTTATGCTAAGTATCTCCTCTCTTCTCTAAACTTCTATATCACTTGTAGGACTGCAAACTGGCAATCATGGGCTAAGCCCTCTCGAAAATGTTTGATTTGACCTGCCAAGAGGTGTTTAAAAATTTTAATTGGAATGGCATCTGAAGGGATATAAATGTTCCAGTTGATTGCAGGCCCCATTGCTATCTATAGCTCTTCCTGCTTCATTCATTTACTCTCCTGTCTAAACCCTGTATTTTTTATTTTGCAAACTCTGACTTCAAGTTTATATACATGCTTGACTCATAATAGTAACTAACTTTCTGGAGTATTTTGAAGAATTTTGTCTAGGTGCCTTGCATGTTATCCAACAGTCAGCAATAGCTATCATTCCATACTGAATAATGGTACCAAAGTTTGGTGCCATTATAACAAGCTCCACCTTCCCACCTTCTTGGAAGAAAAGAAGTTGAGTTGCTCCAGTCTGGCTTTCTAATACTTAAGAACCTCCAGGTAAAAAGAACCCCACTTCCTTCCTTCCTTAACAGGCTCTAGAAAGGATACAGAGTTGACCGCAAATAGGAAATATGATGTACCCCACAGACACTAGCCATAGCTGGCAGCTTTGTGCAACATCCCTGAAATAGTTGACCCAAAGGAGGCATTTTTCTTAGTTCTGTCTCTCTACCAAGCTTTTTATGATGCTAATAAATGAAGTAAAGTGTAAGGTTTTGCCTTTAAAAATACATATATTTCAGAATTTTCTTTATCTTACCTTCATTCCTGGTGAATCACTCACAGTCTTCTCATAGCCTTTGCACAAAAGCACTTAACCTCCTCATCTAATGACATAGTCTACAGAAAGAAGATGTGGTGTCTCCATTCACCAATAGACAGATCAATCATGTGTCTCTAAGAAAATGAAGTCATACCAAGTTGCTTTTTAACATTACTGAAGGGTGTCAAAAAGACCTCTTGAGATTCTAACTGCCAAGGGCTCTGATTGCTTGTGATTAATTACATAGCTCTTTCCTGTAGACTCCCTCCCCACCTCTGCTATCACACCTACTTGCTCCAGTGAGGAGTCTCCTGGACCCCCCAGACCCTTGGCAACCAGCTTGATGAGGTTCAGGAGCCTACCCCATACCTATTGCTCTCCTCTGGAAGAGAAAAATGAAGCTTCTGCTCTGTCTATTGAAAACTGACCTAACAGATGGCACAACTACCTGTAACCTGAAAATGTGTGTGCTTCTTCCCTGTGATTGTGCAATGTTGGTCTCTCAAGGACCAGGAACTTTCTTCCAGAACTCACTGTAAATCAGCAGCATTCTCTTTGAAATGGAAGAGACTGGTGCAGTGGGGAAAAACTGTGGGCCAATGAAATGGTGGATTAGCATTCCTTTTCTAGTCCAGATAGTCATTGTTTTCTGATACCTGCAAAGATTCTTTCCTCCTCAGCTGTGGCTGGGAAAGAGCACTGGATGGGGAAATTGGTATAGTCAAGGACCTAGACAGCATCAAATTGGAAGGTTGTCCAAGGAAATAAAAAAATCACAGCCTGTGTTATAGACAAGGAAGTGACCAACGGAGTGCTCTCACCTAAGTAGGAAGGGGATTGGGTCAAATTGATGAACACTTTTCCCAATTCTTTCACTCTATGGGTCTCAGTTTCTTCATTTGTAAAAAGATTCTATAGAATTCTAGAATTCTTACATCTAAGAGGTCACGCTCTTTTTAGATCACCTACAATGAGACCATATTTGTCAGGATTGCCTTTCAAAACCCTCTACATTCTGGGGACACTTCCTTCATTAGCTGGTGCTCTGAAAGTCATTTTCCCTTTCTCATTCCGAATATCAAGTTCTACTCTAAGAGCGTCTGAAAGCAGGGTTGGGTGGGAGGGAAGGAGTTCTTTTGACCAAGGAGATAATCACACTTCTGATTATACATCAGAGCCAAAAAAGAGGGATTGTGAACCTGTTCTTTATGTAATAAATCTGGGCATATTAAGAGCAGTCAAATATTTCATTCCAAGGGGGATTCAGAACAATGTAGAGGTGCCAGATGCATCAAGTGAGTATCTATCCACAATCTGTTGCCAAAGGAAAATTCAGATCTTTCCTTTACTCTTGAAAACAGGGCTACCGATCCACAGCAGTGATCTGAGGAAACCTCTCAAGGGAGAATCTACCTTCTAAACCACACTGCTTACCCACAGAATAGTTCATCAACTTCAGCTACTATTTGGGATTTACTTTTTTCCAGTGGGGAACAGGGATGCCTACCACCTGTTGAAGTTAGAAAGAGCTGTTGTCCCATTCAATGCACAGAGAAACCACAAGAAGTCTTTAAAGGCAAATATTGTTGTCTTCATTTAACCAGTGAGGAAAACTGAGCCCAGGCAATGAGGTCACCTGCCTAAGGATACATGGTTAATTAGGGGTGGAGCTGGCACTATCATCAAAGCCTAATGACCCACTACATTTCATGGTCTTTCTGCTGCGCTACTCTCCTTGGTTTTTTTCAAATCAAAATTACTACTAGCTTCTGTTACAGGACCAAGGGGGTGGATTCTTCTGCCCAATGCACTCAAATGACTAATTCCTGAGGTGCCAGGGCCTCAAAGAGAGAAAAAGGTTATTACTAGGCACAGAGCTTCCCTGAAAGGCAGTTATTTTGACAGTTTCTTTAGAGAAAAAGATGGGCAGGGATTGGGATAATGAGCACAGTGGCCCCAGATGATGTCATCAGAGGTGATCTAATTATTGAGCACATGCAGATTGCACAGAACGTATGTAGGAAAATGGTGGCCTTAATATCATGATGGGCATGATTTTTAGTATTATAATGAGGTATAGGTGACTCATAGGTTAGTCTAAGCTATTCCATGTGTCAGTCCAGTCCATTTTGGTTAGACAGTCTTGGTTATCAAGATAACTTTGGACTTGGGGTGGGTGAGTTTTGGACTGACCCAAGACCCTTCATTAATAAATATCAGGGGCTGTCTTTAGTGATTACAAGACTCTAAGGTTGAAAACTGGACAAATCGATGCAATGAAAGTTAGTCAAGGTTTTTACAATCACAGGGGTAGGAGATAAAGACTAAACAATCATTATCAGAGATCAAGGCAGCTGGATTACAATTTAGAGATTTCAGGTATTTCCTTCTATGTACTCCAATATACCAGAAAGCAAAAAGAAATATCTATAATGATTCAGTAATCAAAATCATCCTTTAGATCCTAATTTCTCGGTTACACTTCTTCAATCATTAGTAGGGGAAAGCCTCTGCTTTTAGAGCTGCCAATATGTATAAACCTATATTTAATATAAGCAATTGAAAATGGAACATTCCCCACCCTTCAATTCTTAAGATAAGGTTCTTTATTTTGCTACTGTTTTCTGTATTAAAAGCATTATCTTTAATCAAGGAAAATGGCTCAGACTCTCTATGTTGTAGGTCTCCTTCCAAGCTCAGTCTTTGCAATTGAATATTTCTATTTAAATCTTCCAGCCTTTCAATTAAAATGTTAACGTTCTGATTACAAAGTATTGCTCTATATATTACTAACACGTTTCCTTCCCACCTCTCTCCCAGCAAAGCACTGAGCTGGTATTCACAAATAGGCAGGTCATTTTGATTTAAAGGGGACAATTGCATACCACAACGTTACAGTAATTGATCAGTAGAAATATTTCAGAGGATTAAACTACTATCTATGTGCACTTGCCCACATTTCTATTTCTTATTGTGCTCAGCAAGTTGCTACTGCACAGCTGCTAAACCTCAGTGTGTTTGTAACGATCAAGGGGACCAGTAAACTAGCAGCTGTCCTTTTAAATTTGCATTAAATGTGGGTTTAGTGATGTTATCAAGAAGCGTAATTCTTTTTTCATACTTTGCTGCATAAATGATACTGGAGTTGGAGCAAATAAATAATCATGGTTTCAACTTTAAGGCATTATCACTCAGACTACAGAGATTATATATTTTAACAAGTCAGATACACAGAACCATCTCAGGAATTTTGAAATATTAATCTCTTGCTCCCCTGGATGTAAAATGACAAACAGGTGGTTTTGGAAATCCAATTGTGGCTCACACTGTAGCAGTCCCACTGCAAAATGGATAGCTCATAAAGCAGGATCACACAGAAATGCATCATCACATTTCATAGCAAAACAGGGAGACCAGGGAGGATGTAACCAGACTTCTAAAATGGGATTGAAGAATGTGCTGGGAGAGGCATTGGTGAGGAGGTGGTAGCCTATGGGATAGGATGTTAGAGGTACTTAGGAGTACCCTGACCCAAAAATGCCTCTCCCACCTGTCTGGGGATTCTCTTAAAAGGAAACAAAGACTTCTATAATTAGGCACCAAAGGTGGATATCTGAAATGTGGGCCACAAGAATAAACTCAAACACACCAGAGTGTCAATAAATGCTAGCAGATTTTGACAGAGAAAAGGAAAGGCAGAGAACACTGAGCAGCCAAATGGGAAGGAGACAGCGGTCATGGAGGAAAGGCATGTTCAGGGAAAGGGAAGACCGAGGTGGGAGATAGGCTTTGCTGTCTGACAGCCTTTCTCTGTATTGCTACAAGAAAAAGACAATGATGGCTGCTGTTGTTAAATCTCCAAGGTCTTTTACAACTCCCATCACATTTTATTTCAGTCATTGGTTCACTGATGCCACACGTGTCATTAAGTATCTAATAATGAGGCTGAGCTCTAAGGAACATAAGAGGAAGCTAATGCTGGCTTGCTGCCCCCTAGAAACACATAGCCTGGTTAGAAACGTGATACAGAATGATTTAAAAGTGCAGGTGAAAGTATGAAGAAATGAATCCAGAGTGGCTTGGGTCCTGGGGTGGAGGATTTGAGCTGTGGAATCCTTACCTTCCCCAAGGCATCTCCCAGACCCACCAAATTGAGAACCTTTGAAAGAGGTGCCAGCAGAGAGTCGCTGGGCTTAAAATACCCCTCTTCTAGATGTTTTCACCTCTTGACTCCACCCAGAGCCCCTGTACAGTGTTGTGCAGCTAGGTGCTGTGCTAGGGTTTCCAGCCAAAGACGAATGAGGATCTGACACCCAGCCTGTGCTCTGCTAGTCAGGCTGTGCAACCTGGCTTAGGGCCTCATCTGTCCAGAAGAAGGAGTGTCTTTCTTTGAGGATTCACATGAAAGCTCCATTTCTTGCATCAAACCCAGAGGGGGCAGCCTAGTCTAAACTGCACAAAGGCACTCACATGGGCTAGTGGTGGCCTAACCCCACCATCTTTTACATAGATGGAATAAGGGCCTCCAAAAATGTCCACTGCCTAATCCTGAGACATATGAATGTGTCACCTTACATGGCAAAAGGGACTTCACAGATATGCTTGAAGATACAGAACTTGAGATAGGAGATTATTTTGGATTCTCCACCTAGGCCTAATCTAGTAATGAGTCTTTAAATGCACAGAACCTTTTCCGGCTGTGTTCAGACAAAAAGATGCAATTTGAGAAGGACTTCACCCACCATTGCTGACTTCGAAGATAAGAGGACAGGGAACACAGTCAAGGAATGTGGGCAGTCTGGAAGTTAGAAAAAGCAAGGAAAAGGATTCTCCCCTAGTTCCTTGTGGTGGTTTGGAGTTGTACGTGCCCCAGAAAAACATGTTCTTAAACCTAATTCAGTTGTGTGAACCCACCGTAAGTAGGACCTTTTCACGAGGCTACTTCAGTTCAGTTTTGGCCCACCTCATTCAGGATAAGTCTTAATCCTATTATGGGGGCCCTTTTTAAATGGAATGAAATTCAGACAGAATGAAGGAGCAGTCAGAAGCTGAACATCAATGGAACCCAGAAGAGGAGGGAGAGAGCAGAAGATACCACAATGCATTTTGCCACATGACAAACTAAGGACCTAGGATCACTGACAGGCAGCCTCAGAACAAAACAATCTTTGGGGAGAAAGCATCACCTTGATGATGTCTTGATTTGGACATTTTCCCAGATTCAAAACCATGAGCTAATAAATTCCCATTGTTTAACCCAATCTCTTTCATGATATTTGCTTAGGCAGCCTAGGAAACTAAAAAAAAAAAAATTCCTCTAGAAAGTAATGCAGCCCTGCCATCACCTTGACTTTATCCCAGTGAGACACATGTTGGACTTCTAACCTACAGGACTGTAACATAATAAATTTCTGTTATGATAAGCCACCCAGATAGTGGTAATTTGTAACAGCAGCAATAGAAAACTAACATATGTATGATCCATCATAGCCTGTCCAACCTGAAACGCTCTGAAATTGAGTCCTGACCTGAGGCAGAAATCTCAGGAAAAACATGATCCAAAGAGTCTTTCCTGACACAAAGCTGTCCTTGAGAACCACTGACTTTGCTGATGGAAGACTGATAGAGCAGGCTACAGGAGGTTCTTAGAGATTTGCCATGACTTCAGGTGAGCCCTTCACAAATATCTATTATGCTGCTGCAGCCTGGGGTCAAGGGTGGCTTTGTGACCTCTGCTCCTGCAGCCCTTCCAACAGGCTGCACAACCTCCTCTCATTCCCTGTATTAAAACCCTCCACATTTGGAATACATAGCACTCTTTTATTTCCTTCAGAGCATTTATTACAAGCTATAATTATTTTATTCATTCGTTTATCTGATTTTTTTGTATTCTGCCTCCCCCACTAGCATATCAGCATGTCAAGAGCCAGGAACATGAGTGTCTTTTCCAAATCTGCATTCCCCAGGGCACTGTACAGTTCCTGGAATGGAGTACAGACTCGATAAATATGTGTAGAGTAAATGAATGGACATAGTTCTCCATGAAAATCTCAGTGGATGTACCCTTCTGATTAACCTAATGCTAAGTGAAAACAGAAAAGAAGCCTATGAGCAAATGCAATTGAAGAAACTGTGCATACTTCCTAAAAGGTAGATTCAACCTATGTACTGAGACATTAGTCAAGATTTTCAGTAGAGGCCCACTTGTAAACCTTTCCTGAAAATGATAAGGTACGTATGCATAAATAAACGAATATTCAAAATATAAATGTCATTACAAAAGAGATCTCATAAGACAAATAATTTATAATGCAGAGACTTTCAAACTTACGGTGCTAAAGACTTCATTTTCAATGTTTTGAAGCTCTGGAAAATTTTAGATAATGGTATAGCAAGGACACCATGAGATAATTGCCCAAGAAAATTTTTCAGATCAACCTGTACAAAAAGTCATCTCTTAGCCCAGCTCCTGTCCCTCAGGACATTTCCTTAATAGCCTTGCACTGCAATTACCTGTTGCATACGTCTTTCCTCATTTGATTCTGAGCCTTTTCAGATTGTGGACAGTTGAACATCTTTATCTCCAGGGTCCAGCCCAGACCCCTACACACAGAAATGTCCTTCCATGACAATGGAAGGAATAAATGACGATGAGCTAGCTACATTTACAGTGGGGGGGTGGGGGGAGAATGCAGTTTATTTAGCATTCTTTATGGATCAAACACCTTTGCATTAATTTATTTAATCCTCATTAGAGTCTTTATTATTATCATCACAATCATTTTACAGAGAAGGAAACAAGTTCTGAAGGGTAAATATAATCGCTCAAGGTCCACAGATCACTGTGTATTGGAAGGAACTGGGGCTGGGCTTTGGGGATGGAGAATGTGAAAAGGCAAAGAAAACAACAGAGACAGAGACATTTCAAGGTGAAACAATGATGTGAGAAACTAGGAGGCATGCTAGATGGGGGCATGACTAACTGATGCTGGGGTTTTAGTTACTGAGAAATAGTAGGTATTATGATCAGAAGAGGCAGACCTGGACCTGGGTTTGGTATGGGCAGGAAGCCATCACTCTGCCACTGTGCGGAGTTGTCGGGGTATGTGGATGAGATGTCACCTCCATTCCATAGCCAAAAAGGGTCAGAGCCCAGAATAGTGCCCTCCAGTCTCCTAATCTCCAATGAAGGCCCATTCTTTTGTTATCATACAGAGGTGTAATCATTTTCTGAAAGGACTAGGTCTTTTTTGGGTCCCTGGTATTGTACCCATGGAAACAGATCTACGAGTGCCATACAATCTCTATGCTTCTACGAATTAATTTGAAGGGTGCATAATAATAAAATATTTTGGAGGCTGACTTACTTTGTTAGTAGTAAAAAGAAAAGGCCGAAAATCAAAGACCAGGCTAATGGTATTAAAATAAGCACCACCCTCCAATAGCCAGAAAAATCAAGGCAAGTAATGAGCATTTGATGACATGTTTATCCAACACAAAGTGATTGCAATAGGAGGCCATTACAATCCTTAGAATACAATGTCTTTCAAGAATGTTTATTACCCTTAGTGACTTACAACGGTTGAAGTCACAGTTCCCCTTGTCAGCTTGCTTTGCTGCTTTTCTCACGAAAAGTCAGGTCTAACAACCATGCCAAGATGAGAAATACGATTTGCTACTTTTTGGCATTTGACCTTGACTTATGGAGTAAGCAGAGAGAGCTGATATGGCTCAGAAACTCTCAAATAAACTTGAAGAAGCTGTGGGCTTATGTTTGGCAGTATTATATGGAAAACAGCCACTTTCCTTTTTCCATGTGCATCTATTTAGCCATTCTAAAGCTTTCACATCAGTGTTTTAGTGGCTAGAGTTTCAAAAACACGAATAATTATATCCATTTTAAAGCTCTGCATTGACCATCACCCTAGCACTTATTCACTCAGACAGGCGTGCAGGTTTTACAATTTAGAAACATTTCTAATATGCACCATTGAGCCAGTGAGACCATCTATTTTTCCACAGACATGGGTAGGCCAGAGGCAATAACTAACTAGGAATTTCATTAGAGCAGCTGGGTTTCAGCCACAATTTATAGACTCAAATGTCTTCAATGCTTCAGAACTGTACTTGAAATTTCAAAGGTTCATGTTAAACACCAGTTTAAAACTTTAGCAGATCACTGACTCCCAGTAATAATAGCTACCAACTTTAGGCTACTAATTTGCAGAAACTATGCAAATCACTTTACAAACATTTCATCATGTCTTAATTCATAAGGCAGTCCCTATTACTAAGCCCAATTTTGCAGCTGAGAAAACTGAAAGTAAGAAAAGTATCTTGCCCAAGGCCACATAGCTATTAAGTGAAACCAACCTGTAAATAATGGCCTATGTCCCCAAATGGCACTCATCACCCAATGTACATCTCAAGATAGAAGTCAGGGTGTAAACTTCTTGTTGACTCGTCAAACATTTTTCATTTGGAACTATCTACCATTTGGCAAACATTCACAGAGCATCTATTCCAAGCAAAGCATTGTGTAGATAGGAGACTTGATTCCTGCCTTTGAAGAATACAGTCTTTTAAGGAAGATATCATGGTACTTGAGGAATTGAAGGTAAGGAGAAGCTGAGAAAATGGCCAACCTCGTGAAGTCAAACAAAAACACAAGTTCAGCAAGCCTAGGAGTATGAGAAAGTTAGAGAAACAGAGGATGCGATCAAATGGGGAATTTTCAGTAAAGGTAGCAGGAAATGATAAGGGCAAAGATTTGGTGACTGCAGAAGAGAGCTGAAGACTATGAGGTCTGAGCACTGAATGTCTTCTAACAGGGATGGAGATGTTACCAAGAAGAATATCTCAGGATATGAGCTGGAAGAGAGCCGTAAGCCAGGGACATGGCAAGGTATCCTTGAGGTTAGGGACAGACAACCAAAGGGAACAAGAGTAAGCAGGACAGTACATTATGACATTATGACACCTTCACAGCATTGAAATAAGCGTAACCAATTCTAATTATGCACATTCCAATACGTAAAGTAAGGTTTGCCTTCATAGGTAAAAGAAAAAAAAAAAAAAACACTGCCTCTTAGGAGCATTCAAAGATTCCCCACAGTTCTGATGTCGTGAAACTTTGGTGATCTAGTCGGTCTACAAAAACCAGTGGTGGCAAATACAGGAACAACACCATCAGACACCATTCCAGAGACAACAAGGCCTAAGAAATGTTTTGTACAACAGTAAGAATAGCTCTCGGAGCTGGATCTTCCTAAAATCAACCACAACTGACAGCAGTGTGTGCTAGAGACAAGATAGCAAAAGAAAAGGGAGGTGAAATGGAAGGCCAGCTGGACGTGTGTGCCTCTGGCCGGCAGATCTGAATGGCAGACATCTAAAACCAAACCAAGGACTATCTGGAAATGCCCGGTATTCTGTCAGTTAAAAAATTCATCAGCGTGGCCAAATCCTCTCTCACAAATAAAGAAGGAATGGGCAGGACGCAAACAAGATAAGCACATTGCATTTTTGCCCCTATTCATGTGATTTTGCCTGGCCTTATTCGAGATAACCTCCCTTTTACTGGGTTTGTCTCACCATGGCAGTGAATTTTTAATGCAAATCAACTGTCTAATGGTATTTGTATTACAATAATAATCTGGAAGAACTTGTTTAATATCAGAAGACTTAGTGGAGCAGATGAATAGTTCCAACATGATATCCATGGGATAGAAATTCAATTAAAAACTGCAAGTAGCGCTGGAGAGAGGTAGTTATTGTTCAACACGTACCACAGGGCCCTTTGCCGAAGCACAGCTATTAGCTGAACTGGTTGAGAAATTCTGTTTTCCTTTATGGCAATCTGTTAGCTTGTATAAAGTTAAATTAATAAAAACACCAAGCTGCCTTTGCGGTGGGAGAGCAGAATGAGGCCAAGGGCTAGGTGAATATTTTATAATTATGGATTAAGTGCATTATGCCAAACAAATTAAAGATACGTCACAATTATAATAAAAATGAGAGATTGCACATCTCCAAACACTGATTATGACTACTACATCCAAAAGAGAATGCTGGGGATCTACCCCCAAAAGGCAATCTTTTCCACTATACACAAGGAGGACGAAATGACCGTTTATGCACACTTTCCTTTTGAATAGGTAGAAGAGTACTTCTGAAGGCAAGCAGCTAAAAGCCCAATGTGCCTGTTAACTGCTTCTGTTCTGCTGCTCGAGAACTGTACACATTCCAACCACTCTGGAGAGAATGGAGGTCACAAGCCCATTTAGAAACTAACAGATTCCCAGCAAGGAGGAACCTGGTCAGCCACTAAGGAATAGCAAAAAAACAGGGGTTCTTATCCCTGAGTAAAAATGGGCACAGAACGATGAAATACAGCATTCTGTATCCCTTATGGAATTTCTGCAGGGCGTCCAAAGCCCTTATTACGTTTCTATTTTCTGCTAGTTTTGAAAACAGAAAACAAAAGCCCTTCTTGTGAAAAACAACACATTTGCATTCCCTGCTCTCTGCAGAGAGGACAGAAAATCTTCATATCTTTCTTTGCTCTTTCCTTATTGCATTTGTTGTGTAGGAACATACTGTATGTGTGTGTGTGTGTGTGTGTGCATGCGTGTGTGCATGCATACGATTATAAATCACACTCCGCAAATGAAAGATCGGTCCTTCTAACCATAAGCTTTCACGCATGGCAAATGATGATGCTTTCAGCACAGAACACAATTATCTTTCTGCCAGGACTCCAGCATATTGTGCTTTTCAGAAAACAAAGTTTTCAACCCATATTGTTTGTAGGGGTTTGGGAGTGGGTGTGCATGTGCATTGGGCAGGCACACAAGATACATATGGGAAAATGGAGCTAAACGAAGGAAGCTCATCAGAAACCCAGATACCCCAAAAGAAGGTGGAATTACAAGTGGCTCCTTCACTAGATCTAATCCCTAGTCTACTGAACCAGAGTCCATGGAGCGTAAGATCCAGAAGTCAGCATTTGAACAGGATGGTGTCCTACTGTGGGCAAGTCCCCCTGAACCAAAACTTGAGAATGAGTCTTCAATTTCGCTCCTCCTGCCAAAGTCTCCAGCATGTGAATCATCTCAGAAATGTTTAATCAGGACCAAAAGAAACAGCCCCTCATCTTCCTGACAAAGAAACTAACGTCCAGGGAGGAAAAACAACTTGCCAAAGGTCACCCAGGAATATCCATCAGAGTTCAGTCTTAGCTGGTGATGACACTACCATTCATCATTTAGCCTCTAACTTAAAAACACTGTCCCAATCAACATCACATGATCTCCTCACAATACCTTATGACCCGCAAAATCTTATTATTCTATTTATATTATAGATGTGGGTATAGAGTCTTGGAGTAGGATTTGGTTGACGAAGATGCAAACTTTATGTGCTTTCTTCAGCCAAGGAGACCAGTAGCAGGCTCCAAGTGTGACTCAACTGTCAGAGTGAGCTGAACAGTTTGAGAGTGTGGGACAGAGCAGAAGGTACCTCCCTGCCTAGAGCACAATTGTGGTCTAACCAGTTACAAAGTCAATCAGAAATATGATGCGAAAGTTTGCAATTAAGACTTCTTTGTAGGGTTTGAGAGTGCTAGGCCAGCATATACCACAGTTTAGGGGACTCCATGCCATCACCTCAACAAGTTTCTAGGAAAGACAGAAACATGGTCATCTTTGAGCTGAGTCTCAGGGTCAGATGCACCTCGGACTCAATTCACAAACATTGATAGGAAGGATTACAGCAAAGTGCACAAATAAAAATGGATTGAGGATTCAAAACCAATTACCAATGCATAATCTCACTCAGATGGGCACACTAAGAATAATTATTCTCCGTAAGAAAACTGTCTGTGGTAGACACATTGCAGAAGGCTGTGTAATTAAATACAGCTGCCAATCCTCGTTTATCTTTCTGGCAATTTGCATTTGAGAGTCCACCTGGATTGCCAAAGGCTCAGAGTTGGTGCACCCAGTGGGGCTGAGAGCCAGGAGCTCAACATTTCTCAAGTGGCAGAACACAAATGAGGACACTCCAGCACTGATTAATTCTGACTCTTGAAATTGGTCTGTCCCTGAGTTTAGTTAAAGTGACCCCCATAGTTAGACTTTGAGCCTTTCCTTCTCCTTTCCTGGAAAGCTACCTCCTTTCTCTTTTCATTATTAAATCCTAGCTATCTTTCAAGGTCTCATTCATGATGGAGCGCTCCATGAAACCTTTTCAATGCTTCAATTTCCTCATCTGTAAAATGGGGGTGAGTAGCCAACACATTGGATTATCGTGAGAATTTTAAATGTTAAATACATGTGTAAGTTCAGAACAGGGCATGGGACATAATAATCTCTCAATAAATATGAACTATTATTATTATCCTCGGGATCCTCCTGCTAACACCGATTTTATTCTCCTCTAACGAGTAATATCCTCGGACATGAAGGGACCACCCCACCCTACCCCCATGGGTATCTAGGGCTGTTTTTTTCGCTCCAATGCTTTAGGTCGCTCTAGTCTCTAAGCTGCATACCATCCCACTTTCAACCCTTTGCAACGTTGACATTCATTTGTTCTCCCTCATGAGAAAACGTTTTTATATTTGTACATTTAATCACCATCACCGTCTACTCTAGGCATTCCTAAATCTGTCTTTATCCTCTATCTTCCCTTCTGGTTTCACATGTGTCCCCAGCCCTTCTCCCTCAATCATACTCATAATCAGCTTCATTCAGTGTACCTACATTATTGTGCTATCATCAGATAGTATTGTGCTATCCATTTGTGAATTTTTACAATCAGTCCTGTTGCACATTCTGTATTCCTTCAGCATCAAATGCCCAATCTCCACCCTATTTCTATCTCCTGATAACCTGTATTCTTAACTTTAACTCCCAAAGTTAACTTATAAATGTCTGTTCATATTAGTGAGCCCATATAGTATTTGTCCTTTTGTTTATGGCTAATTTCACTCAGTATAATGTCCTCAAGGTCCATCCATGTTGTTATACACTTCAAGACTTTATTCTGTCTTACAGCTGCTTAATATTCTATTGTATGTACATACCACAGTTTGTTTAGCCATTTGTCCATTGATGGACATTTGGGCTGTGACCATCTTGCGGCAATCATAAATAATGTTGCTATAATTATTGATAATTGATAAATAATGCTGCTATAAACATTGGTGTGCAAATATCAATCTGTGTCCTTGCCTTCAGTTCCTCTGAATATATATCTAGTAATGGGATTGCTGGATCATGTGGCAGTTCTATACTTAGCTTCCTGAGGAACCACCAAACTGCCTTCCAGAGCAGTTGCACCATTTTACATTGCCAGCAACAGTGGATAAGCATGCCTCTTTCTCCACATCCTCTCCAGCACTTGTTGTCTTCTTTCTTTTTTTATAATGGCCATTCTAGTAGGTATGAGATGATATCTAGTGGTTTTGATTTGCATTTCCCTAATAAGCATGAAGTTGAGCATCTTTTCATGTGCCTTTTAGCTATTGTATTTCCACTTCTAAAAAGCCTCTGTTCATGTCTCCTGCCCATTTTTAACTGGCTTATTTCTCTTTTTATTGAATTGTAGAATCCCTTTATATAATCAGGACATTAAACCTTTCTGTGATATGTGGTTTCCAAGTATTATCTCCCATGGCGAGGGCTGCCTTTTTGCTTTCCTGACAAAGTTCTTTGATGCACAGAAGTGTTTAATTTTGAGGAGATCCCATTTATCTACTTCTTTTTTCAATCAATGTTTGTGCCTGTGCTAGGAAACCACCTCCTATCACTTATAAGATATTTCTCTACATTTCCTTCTAAAAGTTGTGTGGTCTTAGCTCTAATATTTAGGTCTTTGATCAATTTTGAGTTAATTTTTGTATACAGTATGCGACATGGATGCTCTTTCAATCTTTTGCATATGGATATCCAGTTCTTCAAACACAATTTACTGAAAAGGCTGTTCTGTCACAGGTGGGTTGGCTTGACTGCCTTATCAAGGATCAACTGTTCATAAATGATAGGATGTATTTCTGAACTCTCAATTTGATTTATTGGTCAGTATATCTAGCTTAATGCCAGCACCATGCTGTTTTGACCACTGTAGCTTTGTAATATGCTTTAAAGTCAGATAGTGTGAGAACTCCCACTTCACTTCTCTTTCTCAAGATATTTTTAGATATTCAGGGCCCAGGGCCCTTTCAAATAAATTTGGTTATTGGTTTTTCTATTTCTGAAAAGTAAGTTGTTGGGATTTTAATTGGTATTGCATTGAATCTATACATCAATTTGGGTAGAATTGACAACTATATTTATTCTTCCAATCCATGAACACAGTATGCCCTTCCATTTATTTAGGTCTTCTATGATTTCTTTTAGCAATTGTTGTTTCCTGTGTTGTTTTGTATCTTTAGTTAAATTTATTCCTAAATATTTTATTCCTTTGGTTGCTATTGAAAATGGAATTTTTTTCTTGATTTCCTCCTCAGATTGTGCATACTAGCATATAGAAATACCACTGATTTTTGACTGTTGCTCTTGCACCCATCACTTGGCTGTACTTACGCTTATTAGTTCTAGTAGCTTTGTGGTAGACTTTTTGGGATTTTTGACATAAAGTATCATATCATCTGTAAAAAGTGTGAGTTTTACTTCTTCCTTTCAATTTGGACTCCTTTACTTTCTTCATCTTGCCTAATTTCTCTGGCTAGAACTTCCCCAGCCCAATGTTGAATAACAATGGTGACAGTGGGCATCCTTGTCTTCTTCCTGATCTTAGAGGGAAAGCTTTCAGTCTTTCCCCATTGAGGAAGATGTTAGCCATGGGTTTTTCATGTATTCCCTTTTTTATGTTGAAGAAGTTCCCTTTTATTCCTATCCTTTGAAGTGTTTCCACCAAGAAAAGATGTTGAATTTCATCAAACACCCTTTCTGCATCAATTGAGACAATCCTGTGGTATTTATGTTCTGACACTGAAATTGTGTATTACATTAATTGAGTTCCTTGTGTTGAACCAGACCTGCATACCTGAAATAAATCCCACTTGGTCATGGTGTATAATTCTTTGTAATGTGCTTCTGGATTCAATTTACAAGCATTTTGTTGAGGAATTTTGCATCTATATTCATTAAAGAGATGGTCTTTAATTTTCTTTTCTTGTAGTATCTCTGTCTGGCTCTGGTATTAGGGTGATTCTGGCTTTTCCCTCCTCTTCAAGTTTTTTGAAGAGTTTGAGCAAGACTGGCACTAATACTTTCTTGAATGCTTGGTAGAATTTACATGTGAAGGCATCTGGTTCCCAACTTTTCTTTTGTGGGATCTTCTTGATGACTGATGTATTAGCTAAGGTTCTCTAGAGAAACAAAATTAGCAGAAGATATCTGTAAATATAAAATTTATAAAAGTGTCTCATATAACCATGGGGATGCAGATTTTGAGGTCTGTAGAGCAGGCCACAAGCTGGGAGCTCCAGTGAAGGTCCTCAACAAGCTCACAAGAGATGCTGGCTGGCTGAAGCAGGAACAGTGATTGTCCCTTCTGAATCGTCCTTAAAAGCTTTCAGTGATGAAATTAGGCATCACTCACTGCAGAAGACACTCCCCTTAGTTATTTCAAATGCAATCAACTGTGGATGCCACCAATGTGGTCATGATTTAAGTCCATGAAATGTCCTCATAGTAACAGGAAGGCTAGTGCTTGCCCAACCAGACAACTGGGCACAACCACTTGGTCAAGTTGACACATGACCATGACAGCTGATTCAATCTCTTTACTTGAAAGGCTGGTTATTCATGCCTTCCTTCTTTAGTCAAAGCTGGTTGTTCATGCCTTTCTAGGAAGTTGCCCATTTCATCTATGCTGTCTAGTTTATTAGTTGCTCACAATATCCTCTCCTTAATTCCTTTATTTCTGTGGGGTCAGTGGTTATGTCCCCTCTTCCATTTCTGATTTTATTTGCATTCTCTCTCATTTTTTGTCAGCCTAACAAAGGGTACATTGATTTTATTGATTTTCTTAAAGAACCAACTTCTGGTTGTGTTGATTTTCCCTATTGTTTTCATATTCCCAATTTCATTTATTTCTGCGCTAATCTTCATTATTTCTTTCTTTTTCTTTGCTATTCTTTCTCTAGTTCTTCCAGGTGAGCAATTCCTTGAGTATTGCTCTTTCTTCTATTTTAATAAAGGTATTGAAGGCAATAAACTTCCCTCAGCACTGTTTTGGATGCCTCCCATAATTCTGATATTTTGAGTTACCATTTTCATTTGCCTTGAGGTATTTACTGATTTCTCTTGTAATTTCTTCCTTAACTGACTGCTTGCCTAAGAGTGTATTGTTTAGCCTCCATATTTTTGTGAATTTTCTGGCCCTCTGCATGCTATTTACTTCCAACTTCATTCTATAATGATCCTAGAATGTGTTTAGTATAATTTCAATCCTTTTCAATTTATTGAGACTTATTCTTTGATCTAGCATATGGTCTATCCTTGAGGGTGATCCATGAACACTTGAGAAAAATGTGTATCATGCTGTTGTGGGATGTAATAGTCAGTAAATGTCTGTTAAGTCTAGTTCATTTATTGTCTTATTCAACATCTGTTTCCTTATTGATCTTCTATCTAGATGTTCTCTCCATTGATGAGAGTGGGCAATTGAAGTCTCCAACTATAATGGTTGAGGTGTCTACTTCCCCTTTTGTGTCATCAGTGTTTGCCTCATGTATTTTGGAACACTCTGGCTCGGCGCATAAATATTTATGATTGTTCTGTCTTCTTGTTGAATTGTTCCTTTTATTAATATATAGTATCCTTCTTTGTCTCTTTTAATTGTTTTACATTTGAAGTCTAATTTGTTGGATACTAGTGTAGCTACCCCTGCTTTTTTCTGGTTGTGGTTTGCATGAAATATCTTCTTCCAACCTTTCAGTTTCAACCTATTTTTGTCCTTGGGTCTAAAGTGAGTCTCCTGTAGACAGCATACAGATGGCTCCTGTATTATAAACCATCCTGTATTATAATATGCATATGTAAAACCATACATATTATAAATGTACTATAAATACATTCTGCCAGTGTATGTCTTTTGATTGGGGAGATATATCCATTAATATTTAATGTTATTATGGTAAAGGCAGTACTTTCTTCCACCATTTTATCTTTTGGATTTCATATGTCATTATCTAATTTTATTCTCTTTTTACCTTTACCGATAGACTTCATTTCTACATTCTTCTCCAGACCTGTCTCTCCTGTCTTTTCCTATGTACCTGTAGTTCTCCCTTTAGTATTTCTTGTAGAGCTGGTCTTACAGAGAATTAGTAAAAAATTCTGAGAGAAGGAACAAGAGGGCAACTGAGGTGGTGACTTGGGAATGCAGTTGACCTGGGAGAGCCTTCTGCACCACATGCAGCAGCCCTGGTTGCAGAGGCCGAGGGACTGAGAGGCAGAAAGCTGGAGCCTGGAACAGACGCGCTGAGCCATGGAGCCTGCGGGAATGCATGGATGGGAACTGGGAACTAGGAAGTAACCCATGCCATGTTCCTTGGGCGCACTACCCTCACCAGCACAGCCCCATGACGGATAATTCACCCCACACCCAACACACCCATACCCCATGACCTGCTCCCATTCCCCATGCTCTAGGCACCCCCACCCCACCAGCCCTCAGTACACATACTGCCCCACAACCACACCCCAAGTGCAGCCTAACCCACCTCTCCTGCACCTCTCCCAAGCACCACCTCCCCGTTCCTGTTCCTTGCAGGCTATTGCTAGTGCATAAAGGTTGCGGGCACTAACCTCCATACCTAGGCCACACCCACCCCCTGCCTATAGTGTCGCGCAGCCTCACCCTGTCCTTCCTGAGCTCAGCACATCTGTTAACGGCACTCCCAGGCCCACGCATGCACACAAGCCCCCAATCACATCATTCAGCTCTGGGAACTGTACATTACAGCAATCCTCGAGCCGCATATGCACACAGCCCTCAGCCTCACTTCCCAGCTCTGAGAAAGTGCCAATCTGTGCAGCCAGGTCACATCTGCCCCCTATCCATGAAGGCTTAACAATGACCTGCTGCCACAGCTCTATGCATGCGCACAAAGGGCCCCATGCCTGGGACCAGTGTACACCAGGGTTATGACCCCAGACCGATGCAACCCACACAGCTACATCCACCCTGGCCAATGGGCACCCATATTCACAAGCATCAGCTTAACATCCCCAACTGGCACCCATACCTGCCCTGAAACAAATCATCATACTGAGTGCTCCACCCCGTGCCCTGCTCTCTGCTGTACAACCATCCCACAAATATAAGGCCTTAGACAACTGAAAGAAATCAACTCCCAAAGTAAATTAATCAAGATATTTACATGCCACGAAGACAGCAGAAGATCACTAAGCATATCACAATGCAGACATACAGCCCTGCCTAAGGACCAAATTAAAACACCAGAGGAGACACAGACATTGGGACAACTAATCAAAGATGTTCATACAACTCTACTAAATAAAATAAGTGGGACAGCAAATGACATAAAGGAGATCAAGAAGACAGTAGAAGAGCACAAATAGGAATTTGAAAGAATAAGTAGAAAAATAGTGGAAATCACAGAGATTGAAGACTCTGTTTACCAAATAAAAAACATACTAGAGGTACAACTCCAGATTTGAAGAGACAGAAGAAAGAATAAGTGATATAGAGGACAGGATAATTGACTTTGAACTCAAAATAGCAAACAGCAAAAAATATGGGAAAAATTGAATGGGAACTCAGGGTAATGATAGGCAAAACAAAGCACACAAATATAAGAATCATTGGTGTTACAGAAGGAGAAGAGAGGAGTAAAGGGCTAGGAAGAGTAGTTGAGGATATAATGGGGGAAAACTTTCTAACCCTCATAAAAGACATAAATATACAAGTCAAAGAAGCCCAAAGAACTCCAAACTGAATAAATCCAAATAGGCCTTCCCCAAGGCACATACTAATCAGTCTGTCAAATGTTGACGAGAAACAGAAAATCCTGAAAGTGGTAAGAGAAAAACAATCTACTACATACAAGGGAAATCAAATAAGACTGAGTTCAGACTACTCAACTAGGATCCTGGAAGCAAGAAGGCAGTGGTATGATATATTCAAGATCCCAAAAGAGAAAGACTTCCAGCCAAGAATTCTGTACCCAGCCAAACTGTCCTTCAAAACTGAGGAGGAGATTAAAGTTTCACAGGCAAAGAAATCCTGAAAGAATCTGTCAACAAGAGATAGGCCCTACAAGAAATACTAAAAGCAGTTCTGCCAGCTGAAAAAAAAAAAAAAAGACAAAAGAGGGAGGTCTGGAGGTCTGGAGGAGGGCACAGAACTGAAGATTACCACTAAGTATAATTTAAAGAATACGAAGAGAAAGAGGGAAAAGAATATATAGACCTGACAAATGAAATAAAAACAATAAGATGGTGGAATCAAGAAACACCTTTTCAGTAATAACTTTGAATATTAACGGACTAAACTTACCAATCAAAAGATACAGATTGGCAGAAATCTATGCTGCTTACAAGAGACTCATCTTAGACACAAGGATACAAATAGATTGAAAGTGAAAGGATGGAAAAAGATTTTCCATGCAAGTTGTAACCACAAGAAAGCAGGAGTAGCTATACTAATATTGGGCAAAATAGATTCTAAATATAAAGACATAATAAGAGACAAAGAAGGTGGCTACCGAAAGGAACAACGTTGTGAGGCATGCAACGATGTGAATGAACATGTGGGACATTTGGTGAGACAAAATAAGCCAGACACAAAAAAAACAACAATGGTATGGTCACCATTAGAAAATGCTTATAATAAAACAAGGGCCTAGATTGTAAGCTTTTAGAGCAGACAAATTAATCCAGAGTAGTGATTATTTCTGGATTCTGAGAGACTGTCTTATATATATAACCTGATATTTAGAGATAAGAATGAAGCCATACAGGTTGGGGTTAAAGTAATGCAGAACACAGGGGTAAGGAAGACAGTGTCTATATTTTAGAACCCCACAAACTCTTTGAGACCAATGGAAGAAAGGTTTATTTGATCTGGAACTGAAATTTATGTACTGCATAATATAATTCAAACTATCTGTATACCTCACTGAACAACTGAAACACAGGAATCATAGAATTAGAGGTCCTTTAATTTTATATAGATTATTGTAAGGCCTGGAAACATCCTAGAGTATATTAAGCAGATAATCAAAAAGTATTGTCAAAGTCCCCAGAGAGAAGGGAGAAAGACTATGAAACTATTAAACCTTATCATCAGGGAATCCCCTCACACTGTGTCAAATTTTAGGGATACCCAAATCAATAGACCATGCCCTCGATCACGAGACTTACTCTTGCGAAGCTTATGTAGGTAGTGGAGAAGCTTAGAAATGCCTAAGAATTACTTCTGGAGGACCTCTGTTGTTGCTCAGATGTGGCCTCAGTCTCTCTAAGCCCAACTCTGCAAGTGAAATCATTGCCCTCCCCCCTAGAGAGGACATATGACATCAGGGGTGAAAGTCTCCCTGGCAATGTGGGAGAGGACTTTGAGGGATGAATCCAGACCTGACACCATAGGATCAACAATTCCATCCTGGCCAAAAGGGGGAAAGAAGTGTAATCGATAAAGTATCAGTGGCAGAGAGAGTTCAAATAGAGTCGAGAGGCTACTCTAGAAGTAGCTCTTACACAAGCTTCACGTAGACCTTGCTACCTATCATAGCCTGCCAACCCCCAACCAGAACCATTCCAGCCAATCCTAAAGAACACATAGGGCAATATATAAGATTCCACAAGGGTTTCAGGCACTAAAGTAACCTTCCTAAAACCTACAACCTCCAGATGGGTCCTTGGTATAGTTAAGTCCTGAAACCTAGCCTAGCCTCTCCAGAGCATCAGATAGTTCCATCTCCCTACCCTATATAGTAATAGACACTTCCAATATGAAAAATTTAGAATTGTCATACCCTAAACAACCACAAAGAGAGGTATGGAAACATCAAAGGTGATGGTGGACTTATACATAGAAGATAGGATTTAACTAATGAATATGAATGCTGAATCATTAAACTGATATCTCTTTTAGTCTCCAGTATTTTAGAGCAGCTAGAAGTTAAAACCTAAGATTGTGAAATTGTAACTCATATCAAAGTCTGAAATATGTTCTACAACTAATTGTGGTGCTGTGCTTTGAAATTTATAGCTTTTTTGTATATATGCTATTGTTCACAAAAAAAAGAAGGAAAAAAGTCGATTGTGATAATAAAAGAGTATTTAAGCCCTCTAGCCTCCTATATCTTGGAGCATCTAGAAGGAAAAACATGAAAGGATCATATGGCAGCCCATGACAAACCCTGGGATCTATCCTGTAACCACTTTTTGAAGACTGCTTTGAAAACTATTGCTTTTTTATTTCTTTGCTTTGTATATATGTTATACTATAAAATAAAAAAAACTAAGAAAAAAAAAGTTAGAATGGGCATAGCTGAAATACCCCTACAGAGTATGAGAAAGATCAGAGGTGATGGTGGAGTTATACAGAGAAAACTGGGTTTAACAAATGAGTGCTGAATCATTTTACTGATATTTCTTTTAGCCTCCAGTACCTTTGAGCAGCTAGAAATAAAAATCTAATATTGTGGAATTGTAACTCATACCAAACTGTGAAATCTGTTCTACAGCTATATAATGTGATATACTTTGAAATGTATTGCTTTTAGGTATAAATGTTATTTAAAGAGGAGTATAACAGAAAAGATAGGATTTAACAAATGCATATGACTGCTGAATCAATATATTGACATTTTTGTCAGTCTCCAGTGTCTTGGAGACACTAGAAGGAAAAACCTGAAATTGTGGAACTGTAACCCATACCAAACTATGAAATCTGTTCCATAACTACTTGGTAAAATGTACATTGAAATTTATGGCTTTTTTTGTATACACTTCACAATAAAAAAAATGTTAAAAAATTCTCTTACTGACTGTTTGTATGAAAACATTTGAACTTCCCTCTCATTTTTTAAGGACAGTTTTTCTGGGTATAGAATTCTTGATATGCAGTTTTTCTCTTTCAGAATCTTACCTTCTCGCCTCCATGGTTTCTGCTGAGAAATCCACACACATTCTTATCAAGCTTCCCTTGTATGTAATGGATTGCTTTTCTCTTGGTGCTTTCAAAATTCTCTCTTCATCTTTGACATTTAACAATATGATTAGTAAGTGTCTTGGAGTAGGTCCATTTGGATCTACTCTGTTTAGGAATATGCTGCACTTCTCAGATCTGTAATTTTATGTCTTTTATAACAGATGGGAAATTTTCAGTGATTTTTTCTTCCATTAGTCTTTCTCTCCTTTTCCTTTCTCTTCTCTTAGGAAACCCATGACATGTATATTCATACACTTCATGTTGTTATTCAATTCCCTAAGTCCCTGCTCACATTTTTCCATTCTTTTACCTATTTTTCTTTTGTGTGTCAGATTTCAGATATCCTATCCTCCAGTTCACTAATCCTTTCTTCTGCCTCTTCAGATCTACTGTTGTAGGACTCCATTGTTTTTTAATCTCTTCTATTGTGCCTTTCATTCCTGTAAATTCTGCAATTTCGTTTTTCAAACTTTCAAGTTCTTCTTTATGTTCACCCAATGTCTTCTTTATATTCTTGCTTAACTTGTTGATTTGATTTTTAATGAGATTTTGCATGTCTGTCTGAACATCCTGAATTAGTCATTTCAACTTCTATATCTCATTTGAAGTGTTGGTTTGTTCCTTTGACTGGGACATAGCTTCAGTTTTCCCAGTATGATTCATTATATTTTGCAGGTGTCCAGGCATTTGACGTACTTCATTAGTTTATTCTGGAGGTTGTTTTCACTTTTTTACCTCCAGTTTTCTAGTTGGATGGCTTTGTTCTCTATCTGTTCTTTGGCACTCATTTCAAGTTATTCTAGGCCTCTAGCATAGGTCCTGTTTGATCAGAATTTTTCAGTACTCATTTTCTGTTTCTTGCCCTGCCTATGTGGAGCTTTTTTTCTGAGTAGTGTCTTCTCAGATATTATTGACCCCAGAAAAACTTTCCCAGAGAAGACAGGCCCATGTCTCAGAAGGAGAGAGTAGCCAATATTAACTTTCCCTGAGGGTGAGCCCCAGCAGGTTCCTATGAATTCTCTAGACTTCACAGAAGTTCATAGGAAAGTTTAGCCTCTACGCTCTGTGCTTTTTGTATCTTTCCCAGTGTGTGACGCTTGTCAGCCTGTAGCTCCCCACCAGTGTAAAGTGATGCTGTGCCTTTAATTTCAGCAGCCTAGTCTGCCAGGGGTGCAGCTGACCCAGAGTCTGAGGTAGTAAGTCAGGCTTTGGTTGCTTCTGTTTTCCGGCCTCTGGGGCCTGAATTCTCTGAAGGGGGGGGGGGGGCTCCATTTGAGCTGGCCCCGCCCCCCCCTTTCCTTGGAGAATATGTGCCTTTTAGGGAATTAACCTCTTTCACCTGACTAGTTACTCTGTATCTGACATGCCTTAATTCTGCCCTTGCCTAGGGCAGTGCTGTAAGAGTGCTCATAGTTCTTTCTAATGAGCTGTAAAGACGTTAAAAGGAAAAAAAGACCTTTTCACAACTGGACTCCTGCTCCCTAGGTTTGTCAATCAAGAGCTTGAGTTGGCTCTTGTATCCCCAGAATTTTTATGCCCCCTTTTCTTGGGGTCCAGCTCTTCCCTACTGTTTTGTGCTGTGCAACCCAAAAAGTCTCTGGTTTGTTTGTTTGTTTTCTCCATCGGCTCCACTCCCTGTCTGCTGGGTCTAAAACTCTTGGTTCCTTTAGTGCTTACTCCAGGTTAGTTTGTACTCAGGGCCTGTTTTCAGTAGTCAGAATTTGTTAATTCATTCCACAACTGGAGCTTGGTTGAACTAAGTCCTTGTAAAGTCTGTTTCCTTTCTCTCGGAGAATGAGCCTGCCATGCCCATGAGGGAGGGGTGCCAGCCTCCATGGCTTGGGAGTCTTACAGTTCTGGGCAGGATCTCAGCTGTTCCACCCATTCCAGTCTGGTGTACTCCATGTGTCTGGTCACTGATGTTTCCCCAGCAGTTGTTCCGTACAGTTCCTGGCTATTTACTAGCTGTCATGGAGAACAAACTAAATTCTACTCCTTGCTATGCCACCATCTTGCCCCACTCTGGAGTGGCACTTTGAATTTCCCTTAAGGACTTTTCTTTTGCATTTAAAACTTGGCTAACTGGTGAAAGAGGCCTAGCTTTTGCCTTATCTCAACTTTTAACATGCCTTCCTCAGACGCCTAATCATTTACAATTTTTTATTTAAAGTGAGAGACATAAGACTCTTCCTTTCCCTGGAACACTCAGAGGCCACCGTAGGGTTATTAATTGGCCTACTTCCAATATAATTGTGTCTCAGTGAATAGGGAAGCCCAAGGAGAGACAGAGAGAGGGGGAATGGCAGTGAAAATGCACACATCATTTGTTGATTAAGTTTGCCATCTTTTATGGGTGCAGTTCATGGTGCCCCAAAACAATTAAAATAGTAACATCAAAGACCACTGCAGTCACCATATCAGATATGGTAATAGTTAAAACGTTTGAAATATTGCAAGAATTATCAAAATGGGACACAGAGACATGAAGTGAGAACATGGAAAAATAGCACCAACAGACCTGCTTGGCATAGGGTTGCCACAAAGCTTCAATCTGTAAAAAACACAATATCCATAGCTATTGTACTAGTAAATAACAATAAAAACAGATGGTATTAATAGAGCAAGGTATTGTTTCAAGAACTGCATTTGCCTCAACTCAATTATTCCTCACAGCACCCTTGGAGGCTGATCCATTCTAATGCCCAATTTGCAGATAGGAAACTAAGGTCCAGAGATGGTGAAATAACGTGCTGCAGCTAATAAGAGATGGAGCCAGGCAAAGGTCCCAATTAGTCTGACATGATAGGTCAACACTACACAATGTGTACAGTGACCATGCATCCTGATATTCCAGCTGAGTCCTGCTTCCAGACATTTAGCCCAGCACATTGCAACACAGTAGAGCATGTGGTCTGCTCTCCAGCTGAGGTAAAATGGTTGGTTGCAATGCCCCAAAGGGTCTTATGAGAGATACCAACAGGAAAGCAGAGCCAGGGGAGGAGGCCATGCTCGCAGACTGGCTGGATTAAGGGGGCCTCTATGTAAAGTGAAAGGCACAATTGAGCTGCCCTGGCAAAGTGGAAAAAGTATGGGTGGGGGTGATCTGTGAGAAGGCAGCTTTACAATAATGTGAGATTCTGTGGGGGAAATCTCTCCTATGGTTCCATTAGAAAGACCAATACATAGCTCAGGAGGTAGAATTTCCCTTGGGGTTTTGGAACTTAGTGATGTGGTATTTCTTACTGATGTGTTGATATCAGTGATAATGTTTTTAATTAATGGTCTACAGTTGCCCATGTCATTTATAAAAAAACATTGCCCCAAGAAGGCTGCTGAAATATTTTCCCTCTGTCAGGGAATAGACACCAAAAGCATTCTGAAGTTAGAGTGAAGGAGGAAAGGGAATCAGCAGGGCTGAGGCACAAGGCTCTACGGCAATTAAAAACAATTGAATATGAAAATATGAAGCAAGGATTGGGGTGTGCATTTCTAAGAAACACACAAAGTCAGATTTCTGCGTGCTAATGAATGCAGAGAAGCTGCAGGTTGTAAAACAAGATGAATACCGCCCCTCATTAGTGCTGCATTTGATGGCTGTGTAAAAGGAAGAAAATGATCCACTTAAAAAAGGTCTTTAACATTGATGGGTCAATTTCGGCAATTACACGATTTACACGGATATCTGTGCACCACATTGAAATGAGCCGCTGCATCAGCAAACACAGTCTTCTCTCTCTTGTTTAGCTGATGACCACGAGGCTCTTGGAAGGCCTAGCCCCTCATCATCTTTTAGGTCCCAGCTCAAATGTTACCTCCCTGGCTGCTCCAGGACTAGGATAAAGCAAGCAGGATGCACAGTGTGCAGAAATGAAGGAGGTGTTTCCAGGATCCTGGGGGTAAGGGCCTCCTTCAATCTCAGACCCGGAACACCTCACTTTGCCTCATCCTAGAGTCCCAGCCCTGTTCCAGGGGAGGTGCCCCCTAACCACTTTATTAGAAGCACCCTCTTCACTACTCCTCTCCTATGCCCACCTGTTCCTATCAGAACTGCCCTGGGGGAGTCTGTCCTCTCTCAGTTGTCCCCACTGGTCTTCCCACTCCATGAGAGCAGAGACATGTCCTGCCTTGCCCTGAAGTCTCTGGCATATCATCTAGTGTCCAACCCAATAGGCTTTCAGAAAGGTGTCTGTTCAGCACAAGGAGGTGACACCTCCTGTGAGAGCAATGTTCAATGACTGTAGACAACCCAAGAAAAACCTCCTACACCCAAATTCTTCCTACTTACATTAACATATAGAGAAGGAACCAGTGGTATGGTAAATGGTCAGAATTTAGATACCTCAGAAGAGATTTGAAGCTAAAAAGCACCTGAGTTGGTAAAGAATCAATCAGAAAGTGTAAGCTCCAGAAGCATTAAGGTCACATTTTCCAAATCCTTGGGAGAAAAAATAGAAATGAGTAATAAGTAAACATCCACATATAACAGGCACTTCCAGTTGATTTCAATTAATGCCCACATTAACCCTTTAGAGTAAACATCATTCTCATTTTACAGATGATACAATTAACATAAGGTTTAATAGATTATATAATTTGTCCATGATTTTACAACTAATAGCTGAGGCACTCAGGTTCAAAGCCAGGTTTCTCCAAACTCCAAAATTATTCCTTCGCATGCATAAGGCCTAACAAGGCACCTAGACATTTTTAATTTGAAGGATTCAAAGTATAAACATAATAGATATTAATGATCCTAACTAATCAATCCCAACTCTGGCTATTCTAAATAACTCTTGGATAAACTCATCAAATAATTCTAGTCTTTAAAGAGGACTCAGCATAATTAGGCAATCTGTCGTTTTTCAGAAACAGTTATGTGTCTTTTACATATGATCCATCCAGCGACTCCTTCACTGTAATGGTCATTAACTTCCCATTTCTTGTTCTGACCTTCACCCCTCAAGTTCCTGAATGTGAAAACTAATTCCAATTTCAGTTCACTGCTCCAAATAGAATGACCCAACTGTACCCCTTTCCATTTTAGCAATTTTTCCTAACTATTTGATCCACATTTTAATGTCTCTTCTAGCTATTTACTTTCTCCCTTCTTTTTCAAAGTTCAGAGATAATGCACATGAGATGCCAACCACCAACTGATGAATGTGGGACACGTACAGGAAGATTTTCTGGTCCCTACAGAGCTCTGTACCATGAAGACAGCCTAGAGCAGACACACTCCAAACAGTCAGCCCCTAAGTGAAAATAGTGCCTGGCAAAGGAGGCAAAAGAAAAGCATGAGCCTTCTGTCCCGAGTCTCACACCTTATCCTACCGTCTGTTTTGAGGCACAGCCTGATTTTCATTGTCAGGCGCAACTGCGTTCAGCTCATGGCTTCACTTTAGGGAAAAGAAAATGCCATGTTCCTTCAAGGTCCTTCTTGAAGAAAGGCTTTTCACACTCACATATTGCTCCTGGGCAATTCATTTCTTAAGTTTAACACTTCCTCTATTCTTCCACTAAAAAGCAAAGGGGTCTGGTCAAAAACCCTGAAGATGGAACTCTAAAGATCCTTCAGCGGTGCCTCTTTTTTTTTTTGCCTGAAACTGCCACTGGTTTTTTCCTGGTCTGACCTCTTTGGCTAACCAGGCAGCATTGTGCAAGTCATTTCCATTCTCCAAATCACAGTAGCCTCATCCCTAAACTCTGTAGAGTAGCTGGATGATATACATTTCTCCCAGCAAGAAATGTCAGCTGCCTAGTTAAGAGAGTTTAAAAAGGCAAAGATGAACACAAGGGGTCAGCTCAAGATTCCATCCAGAGAAATGGAAACCCATTTCTAAAGGTCTGACTTCCATCTGTGAATTTTTTCCTTCTTTCCCTTCTTCCTTCCTTCCATCCTTCCATTATTCCAACACATGGCTCCTCCCATTCGCAAAGCACAATACTGGACAGTGAGGAGTCAAGATGAATGAGACAAACATCCAATCCCTGCTCTCAATGGATTATATCTAGTGGGGCAGATGGACAAGTAGCAGAAATAAAGTAACCCTACAGAAAATGTAAAATAAAATCATTACAAGTTCTACAAGTGCTCAAAATGGAGCTGAGAGATGATCAGCATGGAAACCTCTCTCAGCTAGGATCATCAGATAATGCCTCTGGAGAAGAGATGGTTGAAGAGATAAAAGTTGAAAAAGCACTAGGCCCGTGGAACATGCGAACTGAGGGGGTAAGATGAGGTACCAAGGAGAATGAGAATATTTCAGACAGGTGAGGATCCTAGGCAGGAAAAAGCTTGGCTTGTTCTAGAAAGACTAAAAGAAGCTCAGTTTGCCTTTGGTGGTTGGGACTGCCTGCACTAGCTCCCCACTCAGTGCTTTTGTGGGTCTTTAAAAACCTAATTGCTGCTGCTTTAAGACTGGACAATGAGGAGCACAATGATGGGTTGAAGGATATTCTGAAATAAAGATGTTGGGAGCACACTGGTCCAGCTCTTCCTGGCTGACCTTGCCCATCAAGCATACAAAAGGGTCATGAAAGGAAGATAACATCAGCTGAGACCCTTGTGAACCAACTGTCTGGAGCTTGACACCAGGCTCCATTGTCACAAAAGGGTGTGAATCACTCTGGCCAGAGAAGTGAACTGAACCCCGAGGGGACTAGTCCATATAAAGTGGTATGAATTTCCAGTCTATATGAAAAGATCTATATAGTTTCCCCAGTTGCTGAAGGCTGGATGGTTCCCTCTGTGACACACTCATCCAGTGACCTCTGGGAGGCTACTCCTGCTGGGACTGTGGCAGCAGTAACACTAAGCCTGGGAGATTTTCTTAATCTCTTCCTTAGCATATGCTCTCTCCATCTCCCAGTTTCTAAATCCCCAGCAAACCCACACAAGGGTGGCAGCTATAGCTCATACACCCGAGTTCTCCCCAGCTCCCACGGGTTCTTAGCAGAATAAAATCTTTTTTAAAGTTCTATTTTTTAAAATTTTAAGCCTTTTATAAACATCTAACAATTCCTGACATCTCTGGGCAAGATACCAAAGCCAGAAAGTCATGTGATACTCCCCTACACATGTAGCATCCTGCTCAGCTTTTACTACACCCAGCACTTCTCTAAACATCTTGCCATCAGCCCGCTTAGATTAGAGATAATATATGAAAGTACCTATTCCTGGCACACAACATCCATTCAATATATGATAGCAATTATGCTAACTTCCCCCAAGCACATTTTGCCCCCACTTATCCCCTGATCTCTTGAAAATGTCCCTTTAGTCAACCCTGAGAAGCAATCTGGCAACAGCTTCAAAATAGTGAGTTTTGATAACTATGGCATTCGGTATGTGCCATTGTCAGTTATCGCCTGGCTGACTTCCAGAACATGCCATCACTCCAAATACCCATTTATCTCATCCCACGCCATCTAGCTATGACAGGACATGCCACACAGCAGGAAGCACTGCCATTCCAAAGCTGGTGGCAGGAGCAGGAGGGACACCAAGAATCAAGTGTTCCTAGGAGGCTGCCTGATATGCAATACCCGAGGTTGCTAGACCCAGTCAAACTTTCAGCAGGCTCCCAACATCAAAGCCAAAGAGACTCAAAGGGATCCTGCTCCTTCATCCACCAACAAATATTCACTAGGCACATATGACACTCAACTCACACCTCCAGGTGCTGCGGGTGATCTCAAGAAGCCAGTTTTGATAAGGCCAAGTGCCAGATGAGTGGGTGGAAAAGCAGATTTTAAAGGACTTGAGAGAAAGAAGAGAGAAGGTGCTGGGCCAGGAGGCTCAAAAAAGGCTCTCCAAGGAAGTGGAACATATGCCAGGTCCTAACAATAGGGAATAGGAGAGAGGAAGGAGTTCCAGAATGAGAAATTGCATAAAGGCAGGAATTCTGGAAATTGAAGCAGTAGCCTAGTTAGATCTACTCTATGGAAGCATTTGCTCTGCTGGGAAAATCCTAGTTTCCACCTAAAAAATGGACACCAAGTTCTGAAGTGACAAGGTGGAAGCCTCCAAATATCAGTCAAAGCTTCCAGTTGAGAATTTCCTTGGTAATGAACAAGTCATGAGTCTGCCCACATAGGTTAGTAGCCAAAATCCCCTGTGTGACCTTCAGCAGTTACCCAACTTCTTAAAATCTCAGGTTCCCCACCTGTAAAATGGAATAATACAATAATACCTATTTTTGCAAGGTTTGAGGGAGGATTTTACAAGATAATTGAGCACGAAACAAGCAGATGTTTCCGTAAATGAATGTCTCAGCTTCTTCAACAACTTCTAGCATGAATTATCCATCTAATGGATGGAGTCATTGCTTGGTAAAGATAGATTTAAAAGGTGAGGACTCATCGATTTCAAAAAAAATAAAATTAAGAAGGATGCAATTTAAATGAGATGAGCAGATCTTATCATTTGCAAACGTAAAACTCCTACTTCATGAAAAACAAAATTATGCTAACAGGGAGTAGAAATAATGGGGAGAATATTAGTATCAGATTCAACAATGATTTCAGCATATATATTATATTAAAAAGCATGAACAGATGATAAGGAAAACAAGTCACCATAGATAAAAGTGCAAAACGCATGAAAAGAAAATATATCTGAGGAATTACAAGCAGACAAAACCGAAATAAAAATGTCCCATTCTTGATAATAAAAATGTCAATACTGAAAAACAAACAAAATACAACTTCAATAATAATGTCTTTAGTTTATTTATTTAATTTTGGGGAATGCAAGGTCCAGGAATTGAACCTGGGTCTCCCACATGGAGGCGAGCATCACACCTCGGGTGCAGGGGTGGTTCAGTGGTATAATGCTCTACTCAGGTTCAATTCCCAAACCATGCACCGCTCCTCCCCACAAAAAAAAATAATATCTTTTAAACATTCCTTAAATGATGTCACTTCCCTGTTTAAAGCCCTTTATTTATTTCCCATGTGCATAAAGTAAAACTCAAACAGCTTAAAATGTCTGACAAGATATCACAGAACTTACACCCTGCCACCGCTCCATGTGTTCCTGGGCCACTCTCTCCTCATCACTGGCCTACTTTGTTTCCTTGAAGAAGGCAAGCTCCCATGTGCTACAGGATCTTTACACAGACCTTCCTGGAATGTTCCTTCCTCTCTTCCCCAAAGGGTCCTGGTTAACTTTTGCTTCATCCTTCAGCCTCGGCTTAGGACATGTCCCAGAAAAACCCCTCTCTGGTCAGGTCCTGCTGTTTCCCTTCCCTTTGGAGCCTTCCCCTTCAACCACTTCTGGGAGCACTCGATTAATGTCTGCCTCCATGCTGGGTGGTAAACGAGCACGCAACAGTTCCATTTGCTCACACAATATCTGGAAACATGGGCATATGTCCCAGGAGGCACAGGGCCTCAGTGGAGCCTTGCGAGATTAGGAGAGAAAGCAGGGACTGAAGCAAACAGAGCACACACTTACTGAGAGCCCCGTGCTGCTCCAAACAATAGCATTACTGACCCAGGGCATTCTCTCAGCTGCCCAGCCAGGTAGTTACGTCAACACCCGACTTTACAGATGAGGAAGGGGCGCCCAAAGGGCTTGCTGCCCAACATTCAGAGCTGGGATTCGAACTCAAGCAATATGTGCCTGAATGTGTTTTTTTAACCTGTCCATATGATAGAGAGGAAAAAGCTCTGCTCCACAAATCCCTCAGAGTGGGGGATTTCAGAGAACTGAAGGGCAGCTGAGGAATGTTCCAAACCTTTTCAAAAAAGAGACTGGACTCTCCATTGTGCCTCCCCTTGATGGAGCCATAGAGGGAAGGTACATATTTTGGGCTGCAGGAGTCACAGATCTGGCCCAGGAGGAATTTTCTCATAGTCTCCTTCCAACTCATGGGTTATTGCACTAGAGTCTTGTACTAGGGGGGTTATAAGTCTTAGGCTCTTTGGAACCCCAATAATAACTTCCAACTTAGGCCAGGTCTTACTTAATAACTGTCTAGAATATGGTTAAGTGCACAGACTGTACAATCAAAGGGCCGGGACCCAAATCCCAGCTCTACCACCTGCTAAGAGTATGGTCTCAGGAAAGTTATTTAAATTCTCTGGTCCTCAACTTCCTTGACTATAAAATGGAGATGTTAATGGTATTTACCTAATTGGTATGCATTAAGGTTGGGTTAAGTAACTAAATAACTTAATCAGTGCCAGGTACACTCAGTGCTCAATAAATGAGAACAAGTCTTATCGTTATTGTTGTTGTTGTTATTGTTTTAATTTTACTGGACCAAAGGGATCTGGAAATTCTTATCAGGAGGAGGGGTGCACGTTCTTCTTGGCACGTAGGAATGCATCTCTTTCAGGGATCTCATTACCCAAAGCTTATTCTAGTAATTTCACAATAATTTTAGGCATATTGATTACCCCAAAAGATGTAAATACATAGGTACAACACACACACACACACCCCCCACACATATGCATACACACTGAAAACTGTGTGAACTTTCTTTTACTTTCAGTTTGGTATTTCCAGCATGAGAGTTTTAGAAATGTACCTTTCTCATAACAAATTTTACTACATATACCAAGATTCTTACAATTTCTCTTCCAAAAGTCTGTCCTAATGTCCTACATTTAGACTGTAAAACAATCTAAATCTCAAAAAACAGAGGAATAAAGTTAAGTAAACTATGGAACAGCAATATAATACACACTATTAGACAAACATTAAACTAATGTTTAATGTTTGCAAAACATTTTGAAGAACATAGGAGAATACTTAGTCAAACATGATATGAAAACATGAAACAAAATTGGCTATACATGAGGATCTCAATTACGTAAAAATATATTAGTAAAAAAAGTGTTTAGGTGCACATATGCCACAGAGCAATAACAGTTTTAAAGGGGATTATTGGTGTTTTATATACTATTCTTCAGTTTGGGAAAATTATTTTTACCAGTAAAGTTACTGCACAAAAATTTAAATATAAAAATATTCAGAAGCTTAGGAAACTCACTGTTTCTTTCTTTTTGGCCAGACAAAATCTTATACAACACCTCAACTCTCAAGACAGAGAGAGAATTCAGGTCAGTGTGTTTAAAGAGGATATCAATGTAAGGTATCAAATGGAATGAGAAACAGGACCAATTCCAAGCACTTAATAGTTAACATCGTTGCTGCCCCTCCAATCCTCACAGTGAGTAGATGGATGACATGAAATACACGATAAGTCTGAGAAGTTATGCAACTTCCTTTATCCTCCATTCCACATCACAAGAGGCTCAATGGCCCCAGGGAGACTCCACGTTTTCAGAATTTTGAAGTCTGGCCTTTACCTCAGTATGGAAGCTAGGAAAGCATTTCTGTTCCCTGATGGCCCCTCACCAGACCTGACTCTGCAAAGCCAACGGGTGCACCATTAACTGTGAGGGTGAAAGAAACCCTGTTACACGACTGAAAACCAGTGAGAGATTCTGGGGAGAACAGAAATTTCTGGGTTCCCTCAAGCAAGGAGTTTTTAAGCTTAGGTTTGCTGCCTTCCTTATTCCTGACCCATTAAATATCAGATCATTGGGCATTCCATGGGGGTAGGCAAAAAAATAAGCACATGGGCAAACAAATCCATGCATGCATAAATCAATAAATCAGAAAACAGCAATAAAAATATCATAAGTCTCCTAACCAATCCCCCTGCCTACAATTGCTCCCCACACCAAGAAAGATTCTAAACAAATCTAAACAACTCTTTCTGATATGCAGCCATTATTTTACAATCTCTGTTCAAAAACCTTTGCTCATGCCTCTCTATTCCACAAGAACGATACCAAATTCCTCAATCAGGCAGCAAAGACTTCTATACTTCCCGTCCAGTCTTTTCCTTGGTCACCTCCCCTGCAACCAAACATTAACTCTCCTGGTCCCCTAACCATTCTCCAAAATTTCCCTGGTTACTCTCTCCTCCTGGGTTTTAATCTAACTATTCTCTTTATCTAGCATGTCTATTCACTCACACCCACCCTTCGAAGTCCTTTTCTCCCCAAGGCCCACTTCATATTACCACCCCTTCCATAAGCTTTGTCTGATCCTCAAGCCTAGCACTAATATCTTTCTCTCCTCATGCTTATGTTTTAAACTTGTACTACAATTATTTCTCATACATTGCTACACAAAAGGTAGGTACCCCATCCCCTACCCCCTGCACCTTTCTCTCTCTCTTGATTGGAGATTCCTGGATGGGAAAATCTCTTCTACAGCTTTGCATGGCCCACAAGGCCAAGTACAGAGACCACAGATAGTAGGTCTCATTAAATGAACTGAACTCATGTATGGTCCTAATGGAGCTGATCTTGTGGACCCAGGGCCCTTCTCATAGGCTAACTTCACTGAGTTCCATGATGTATTAAGTAGGCACATGGCACAGGGCCCAGTCCCTAGTAAGAATTCAAAGGTAAATACCAAGTGAGTTAAGTCTCAGGATATAAGATCAAAACATAAAAAACAATTGAATTTCTACATACTAAAAAATAAGCATATAGAAACTGAAAGTAAAATCACCACTTACAATTACTCCAAAGAAAATGAATTGTTTAAGTATATAGTTAACAAAGCATGTACAGGTTTTTGTAGGACAAAAATGACAAACGCTTATAAAAGAACCCAAAGAAGAACCAATTGGTGAAGAGACATCCCATGGTCATGGATTGAAAAACTCAATAGAATAAAAATACCAATTCTCTGCAAATTCATCAAATATTTAATACAATCCCTATCAAAGTCTCAGCAAAGGGCTTACAGACACAGACAAACATATTGTAAAATATACATGGAAAGGCACAGGTCTTAGAATAGCTAAAACCATTTTGACAAAGAAGCATAAAGTAGGAACAATCACTTTACCTGATCTTAAGTCTTATTATATAGATAGTACAAAAAGACACTATGGTACTGGCAGAGGAATAGACATACTTCAATGAAAAGTAATAGAGAATTGAGAAATAGATATGCAAAAATACGCTCAACCGATTTTGACAATGGTTCAAAGGCAATTCAATGGAAGAAGGACAAGTACTGCAACAAATGGTGCTGGAATAAGTGAACATCCATAGGCAAAGGGAAATGAACCTCGACCTAAACCTGGCACCTTATTCAAAAATTAATTCAAAATGTATCACCGACTTAAATGTAAAGCTATAAAATGCCTAGAAAAAAAAACACAAGAAAAAATCTTCAGGCTAGACAAAGAATTCTTAGACTTGATATGAAAAGCTTGATCCATAAAAAGAAATGTTAATAAATTGGACCTTATCAAAATAAAAAGCTAACTCTGTGAAAGCCCATGTGAAAAGGATAAAAAGACAAGCTACATACTGGATATTTTTGAACCACATACCCAACTCTATAGTAAAGAAACAATCCAATTAGAAAACAGGCAGAAGAAATGAACAGACATTTCACCAAAGAAGATATACACATGGCAAATAAACACATGAAAAGATGTTCAACTTCATTAGCCATCAGACAAATGGACATTAAAACCATAATGATGTATCACCACATACCTATCAGAATGGCTAAAATAAAATAGTGACAAAAGAAAATGTGGTCAAGGATGTAGAAACACTGGGTCACTCATACATAGTTGGTGGGAATGTAAAATGGCAAGGCCACTCTGGAAAACAGTTTGGAAATCAATTTTCTTATAAAACTAAACATGCCACTACTAGTGGATCAATTAATGAAAACATGTGTTCACACAAAAACCTTTTGTCAAATATTCATGCAATGCCCTCCGGGTGCCCGCCCATGCGAAAAAAAAATACATATATATATGTATATTCATGTAAGCTTAACTTGTATTAGCCAAAACCTGGCAACAGCCAAGATGTCCCTCCAAAGGTGAGTGGTTAAACACACCGTGATGCATACAAATCATAGAGTACTATGCAGCAGTAAAAAGAAATGCACAGATGCTACACAACGACCTGGATAAATCTCCAGGGAATTATGCTGAATGAAACAAAGCCATTCCCAAAAGGTTACATAATGTGCGAGTCCATTTTTATAAATGTTTGAAGTGGCAACATTTTAGAAATGAAGAACAGACAAGTAGTCACCATGGTTTAGAGATGTAGGATGGGGAAGGCAAAGGGGGCGGTTGTGACTATAAAACAGCAGCATGGGAGATCCTTGTGGTGATGGAATTGTTCAGGATCTTGACTGTGACAGTGGATAGAAAGACCTATACATACACACACATATAAATAAAAGTAAAATTGAGGGAATCTGAATGCGATTGGGGAATTGTGTCAATGGTTATATTCTGGTTATGATATTATACTAGTTTTGAAAAATATGATCATTGGGGGAAACTGGATAAAGCATACTGGGATCTCTCTGCATTATTATTATTTTTTAATAATATATATTTTTATTGATACATATTACATATTCACATACCATGCAATCATCCAAGTGTACAATCAATGGTTCACAATATCATCATATAGCTGTGCATTTATCATTGCAACTGATTTTTTTCTTTTTTGTGAAAAATAACATATATACAAAAAAGCAATAAATTTCAAAGCACATCACAATTTTGTTGTAGAACAGATTTCAGAGTTTGCTATGGGTTATAATTCCACAGTTTTAGGTTTTTACTTCTAACTGCTCTAAGATACTGGAGACTAAAAGCAATATGAATATAATGATTCAGCAGGAATACTCATTTGTTAAACCCTACCTTCTCTGTGTAACTCCATCATTATTTTTTATCTTTCTCCAACTCTGAGGGTATTTGGGCTATGGCTATTCTAGTTTTTCCATGTTGGAAGGGGCTGTCAATAATATGGGAGAGGGGGATGGAACTAGCTGATGTCCTGGAGAGGCTGGCCCCTCTGCATTTCAGGATTTACACGATCCAGGGGCCAATCTGGAGGTTATGGGTTTCTGGAAAATAACCCTAGTGCATGGAGCCTTTGCAGAATCTTATATAATGCCCTAGGGGTTCTTTAGGATTGGCAGGAATGGTTTTGGTTGGTGTTTGGAAAGTTATGAAATAGCAATGCCTGACTGAAGCTTGCATAAGAATGACCTCCAGAGTGGCCTCTTGACTATTTGAACTCTCTCAGCTGCTGATACCTTGTTACACTTCTTTTCCTCCATTTTGTTAGAATGGCATCGTTGATCCCATGGCACCAGAGGCAGGCTCATCCCTGGGAGTCATCTCTCATGCCGACAGGGAGACTTTCATCACGGGATATCATGTCCCATGTAGTGGGAAGCGCAATGATTTCACATAGAGTTGGGATTAGAGAGAGAAAGGACAAATCTGAGCAATAAAAGAGGTCCTCTGGAGGTGACTCTTAGGCATACCTATAGGTAGGCTAAGCATCTATAATATATACATAAGCTTCACAAGAACAAGTCCCAAGATCAAAGGTTTGGCCCATTGATTTGGGTGTCCCTATTGTTTGACACAGTATCCAGGGTTTCTCCGGTGGTAAAGTTTAATAGTTCCATATTTTTTCTCCTGTCCCTCAAGGAACTTTGCCAATATTTTTTTTATTATCTGCTTAATATACTCTGGGATTTATCCAGGCATTACATTAAGCTATACAGGATTAGAGGCTCTCATTCTTATTCTGGGCTCCCTGTGTTGGATTATTTAAATGATCTATCCAGACAGGTTGTGTTAGATTATATGCTACAGAAAATTCAGGTTCTAGAGAAAATAAACCTTCCTTCCTTTGATCTCAAAGAGTAAAAGAGGTTTTAAAATACAGACAATGTCTTCCTTAGCCCTGTATTCTGAATTGTCTTACTTCCGACATGATTGGTTTCATTCTTATCTCTAAATACCACATTATCTATATATAAAATAGCCTCTCAAACACCAGAAATAGTAATTACCACTCCAGACTAAATGTGACTGCTATAAGATCTTACAATCTAGGTCCCTGTTTTCTTATAAGTATTTTTTTAATGAAACCATACAATATTTGCTCTTTTGTTTCTGGCTTATTTTTTTAATTTTTTAAAAAAAATTAAATTTATTGCAAAATATAACATATATACAAAAAAAGCAATAAATTTCCAAGTACATTTTCACAAGGAGTTAGAAAGCTAGAACAGATTTTAAAGTTTGGTATCAGTTACAGCTCCACAACTTTTTGTTTTTTCTTCTAGCTGCTCCAAGTCACAGGAGACCAACAGAATTAACAATGTAATGATTCAGCAGGCACACTCATTTATTAAATCCTATCTTCTCTGTTACACTTGTCCTCCTTCTCTTTAAGTAACATATATACATAAAAGCAATAAATTTCAAAGTACATCGCAACAATTAGAACAGATTTCAGAGTTTGCTATGGATTACAACTCCACAATTTTAAGTTTTTATTTCTAGCTGCCCTAAGGTACTGGAGACTAAAAGAAATATTAGTATAATAAATCATACTCATTTGTCAAACCCGACTGCCTTTCTGTAACTCCACCATCAATTGTAATCTTTCTCACACTCTTCAGGGGTATTTGGGCTATGCCCATTCTAACTTTTTCATGTTGGAAGGGGCTGTCCATAATATGGGTGAGGGGGATAGAAACAGATGATGTTCCGGAAGGGCTAGCCCCTCTGCATTTCAAGACTTATCTGGTCCAGGGACTCATCCAGAAGTTGTAGGTTTTGGAAAGTAATCCTAGTGGTTGGAAGCTTCATAGAATCTTATATAATCCCCTAGGAATTCTTCAGAATTGGCAGGAATGGTTTTGGTTGGGGTTTGGCAAGTTATGGTAGGTAGCAATGTCTAACTGAAGCTCATGTAAGAGTGACCTCCGTTTTAGCCTCTTGACTCTATTTGAACTCTCTCAGTTGCTGATACCTTGTTACACTTCTTTGCCTCCATTTTGTCAGGATGGCATTGTTGATTCCATGGTGCCAGGGCCAGGCTCATCCATGGAAGTCATTTCCCACGCCGCCAGGGAGACTTTCATTCCTCGATATCATGTCCCACGTGGCAGGGGGGTGGTGGTGGGGAATGGCTTCACTTGCAGAGTTGGGCTTAGAGAGAGAAAGGCCACATCTGAGCAGCAAAAGAGGTACTCGGAGGTAGGCTACCTATAGATAGGCTAAGCTTCTATGCTACATACATAAACTTCACAAGAGCAAGTCTCAAGATCAAAGGGTTGGCCCATTGATTTGGGGGTCCCTAATGTTTGACAGTATCCAGGGTTTCCCCAGTGGTAAAGTTTCATAGTTTCAAAAATTTTCTCCCATCCCTTAAGCGACTTTGCCAATACTTTTTGATTATCTGCTTAATATACTCTGGGATTTATCCAGGCATTATATTAAACTATACAGGATTAAAGGCTCCCATTCTTATTCTGGGCTCCCTGTGTTTGGATTGTTTAAATGATCTATCCAGACAGGTTGAATTAGATTATGTGCTACTGAAAATTTAGGTTCTGGATATAATAAACCTTTCTTCCTTTGGTCTCAGAGAGTAGGTGAAGTTCTAAAATACAGACAATGTCTTCCTTAACCCTGTATTCTGAATTACCTTAATCCAACTGGCTTCATTCTTAACTCTAAATACCAGTTTATACATATATATAAAACAACCCCTCAAAATCCTGAAATAACAATTGCCACTCTGGACTAAATGTGAGTGTTATAATACCTTACAATCTAGGTCCCAGTTTTCTTATAAGCATTTTCTAAGTGAGATCATACAATATTTGTTCTTTTGTTTCTGTCTTATTTTGATTCATGAAATGTCCACATTCACACATCATTGCATGCCTCACAACTCCGTTCCTTTTTGTAGCAGCAACATGCTTGATGATATGCTTTCACCATCACCTGCCAATCTCCTTCTCAGTCAGTGCATTTTTCAGCCACCTCCATCTACTGGGCCTCATGTATAATGTGTAAAGTCAACCGTCCATCAACACCCAATTTTAGAAAATTTCATTGTTCCCAAGAGAAAGATAACCAATAAACAGACTCCCACAAAACAGAAACTCCAAACCTACCCTTAACTCTTGTCCCTCCCCCCATTACTTACCCCTGGTGTTACTGTGGTACTATTTAATGTTTTCCTGTTAAACACAGCCCATAGCATGTATTCTAGTTTACTAGCTGCCAGAATGCAATACACAAGAAACGGAATGGTTTTTAAAAAGGGGAATTTAATAAGTTGCAAGTAAACAGTGGAAATATCCCAATTAAAGCAAGGCTATAGAAATATCCAATCTAAGGAATTCAGGGAAAGATAGCATGATTCAGGAAGGCCGATGACATTAAGGGTTTCTCTCTCAAGCGGAAAGGCACATGGTGAACACGGTCAGGGTTTCTCACTCGGCTGGAAGGGTATGTGGCAAACATGGCATTATCTGCTAGCTTCCCCTCCAGCTCCCCGGGAGGCAGTTTCCTTCTTCATCTCCAAAAGTCACTGGCTGATGGACTCTGCTTCATGGTTCTGCAGCATTCTGTCAACCTTCTCTGCTCTCTCTGAACCTCCCGTTTTCTCCAAAATGTTTCCTCTCTTATAGGATTCCAATGAAGTAATCAAGACCCACCTAGAATGGGTCCAGCTTAACAACCACTCTTGATTGAGTCACATCTCCAGGGAGATGATCTAATTAAAGTTACAAGCATACAGTACTGAATAGGGATTAGAAGAAACGGCTGTTTTAACAAAATGGGATTAGGATCAAAACATGGCTTTTCTAGGGTACATATATCCTTTCAAACTGGCACAGCATGCAATAGCAGTTTTTACCCTATACCCCAAACCTACACGTTCTTTGTAGAAGATTCATACCTTTGCCGAAGTTCACACAAGAACTTATTTACATTTATAGTGTTAATCAGTGGGACACATGGGTCTAAACAACCCCTTTCAATCATGTTCACCTTAAAAAGGACAATATTAACTAGAGTCCCGCTAATGAACTACCTTCACTTCTATTTATTCCCTCACATTTAAGTTCAACCTCATTAGCTAACCATTCACCCATCTCTAGCTTCTGTGTATCTCTAGGTCCCCCATATCCTGTATGATAAATCTCTGATTTTACCTTTTCCATGGTCATAAAAATGCAATTATATAGTATGTACCCTTTTGTGTCTGGTTTATTCCACTCAGTATTATTTCCTGAAGACTCATTATCTGTCGTGCTTCAGGACACCATTTTGTCTTACTGCTGCATAATGTTTCATCGCATGAATATACCACATTTGTTAATCCACTCATCTGTTGATGGGCACTTGGATTGCTTCCATCTTTTGGCAATTGTGAATAAAGTTGCTATGAACATCGGTGTGCAAATGTCTATTTGTGTCACTGTTTTCAGCTCTTCTAGGTATATACAAGTAGTGGTGTTGCTGGGTCATAGGGGAATTTGATATTTAGTTTACTAACAAACTGCCAAACTGTCTTCCATAGCAGCTGTACCATTAAACATTCCACCAGCAGTGCATAAGTGTCCCAATTTCTCCATATCCTCTCCAACATTTATAATTTCCTGTTTGTCTAATAGCAGCCATTCTTATTGGTGTGAGGCAGTATCTCATTGTAGTCTTGATTGCATATCCCTCATAGCTAATGAAAATGAGCATCTTTTCATATGCTTGTTAGCTTTTTAGTCTATTCATACCTTTAGTTCATTTTATGATTGGTTTGTTTGTTCTTTTGTGGTTGAGTTGCATGATTTCTTTATGTATACAGGATATCAAACCTTTATCTGATGTGCGATTTCCAAATATTTTCTCCCATTAAGTTGGCTGCCTCTTCACCTTTTTGACAGTCTTTTGAGACACAAAAGGAATTGTTTTTTAGGAGTTCCCATTTATCTATTTTTTCTTTTGTTGCTTGGGTTTGAGGTGTAAAGTTTAGGAAGCTATCTCCTATTACTAGTCTTGAAGATTTTCCCTATATTTTCTTCTGGAGCTTTATGGTACTGGTTCTTATATTTAGGTGCTTGATCCACTTTGAGTTAATTTTTGTATAGGGTGTAAGCTAAGAGTCCTTTTACATTCTTTTGGCTATTGATATCCAGTTCTCCCATACCCATTTATTGAAAAGACTATTTTGTCCCACGTCAGTGGATTTGGGGGCCTTGTCAAAGATCAGTTGACCATAGATTTGGTGATCTATTTCTGTGCTCTTGATTTGATTCCATTGGCCAATACATCTATCTTTCTGCCAGTACCATGCTGTTTGATCACTGTGGTTTTATAGCAAGTTTTAAAATCAGGAAGTGTTAATCCTCTCATGTTGTTCTTCTTTTTTTTTAGGATGCTTTCAGCTGTTCAGGGTCTCTTTCCCTTCCAGATGAATTTGGAACTAGCTTTTCCAAGTCTTCAAAGTACATTGTTCAAATTTTGATTGGTACTGCATTGAATCTGTAAATCAATTTGGGTAGAACTGAAATCTTAAATACATTTAACGTTCCTATCCATGAATAAGAAATGTATTTCCACCTACTTAGCTCATCTTTGATTTCTTTTAGCAATGTCATGTAGTTTTCTGTGTACAAGTCTTTTACACTCCCAGTTAAGTTCATTCCTAGATACTTAATTCACTTAGTTGCTATTTTGAATGGAATTTTTTCCTTAATTGACTCCTCATTTAGGTCATTGCTTGTGCATAGAAACTACTGATTTTTGCCCATTAATTTTATATTCCACCATTTTGCTGAATTTATTAGTTCAAGTAACTTTGCTGTAGATTTCTCAGGGTTTTCTAAGTACAGTATCATGTCATCTGCAAATAATGAACGTTTACTCTTCTTTTCCAATTTGGATGCCTTTTATTTCTTTTTCCTGCCTGATTGCTCAAGCTAGAACTTCTAGCACCACATTAAATAATAATGGTGACAGAGGGTATCCTCATCTCATTCCTGATCTTAGAAAGAAGGCTTTCAGTCTCTCTCCATTGAAGACAATGTTGGTTATTGGTTTTTCATATTGAGGAAGTAACCTTTGACTTCTATCTTTTGAAGTGTTTTTATCAGAAAAGGACATTGAATTTTGTTGCATGCTTTTTCAGCATCAAGAGAGATAATCATGTGATATTTCCCTTTTGATTTATTTATGTGCTGTATTACATTAATTGATTTTCTTGTGTTGAACCATCTTTGCATTCCTGGTATAAACCCCACTAGGTTGTGGTGTATAATTCTTTTAATGAGTTGATGGATTTGATTTGCTAGTATTTTGTTGAGAATTTTTGCATCTATGTTCACTAGGGAGATTGGCCTGTACTTCTCCTTTCTTATGAGTCTCTTTACCCAGTTTTGGTATTAAACTGATATCAGCTTCATAAAGTAAGTCAGGTAGTGCTCTTTTTCCCTCAATTATTTTTTTCTTTTTTTAAAACCTAACAACATACAAATACAAACATTCTTACCATATGATCATTCCATTCTTGGTATATAATCAAAAACTCACAATATCATCACCATGATCATTTCTTAGAACATTTGCATCAACTCAGAAAAAGAAATAAAAAGAAAAAAACTCATACATACCATACCCCTTGCCCCTCCCTCTCATTGACTGCTAGTATTTCCATCTACCTAACATATTTTAGCCTTTGTTTCCCCTATTTTTTTTCTATACCCCTTACCACTCCCTTTCATTGGTCACTAGCATTTCAATCTACTAGCTTTATTTTAACATTTGTTCCCCCTATTATTTATTTTTAATCCACATGTTTTACTCATCTGTCCATACTGTAGATAAAAGGAGCACCAGACACAAGGTTTTCACAATCACACAGTCACACTGCAAAAGCTCTATCATTATACAATCATCTTCAAGAAACATGGCTACTGGAACACAGCTCTATATTTTCAGGCACTTCCCTCTAGCCTCTCCAATATACCTTAACTAAAGAGGTGATATCTATATAATGCATAAAAATAACCTCCAGGATAATCTCTCAACTCTGTTTGAAATCTCTCAGCCATTGATAATTTATTTTGCGTCATTTCTCTCTTCCCCCTTTTGGTCAAGAAGGTTTTCTCAATCCTTTGATGCTGAGTCCTTTTCCCTCAATTTTTTGGAAAAGTTTACGCAGGACTGGTGTTAGTTCTTCTTGGGATGTTTGATAAAATTTCCCTGTGAAACCATCTTGCCCTGGGCTTTTCTTTGTAGGAAGACTTTTGATAACTGATTGAATCTCTTTATTTGTGCTTAGTTTGTTCAGATCTTTGTTTCTTCTTGAGTCAGCATAGCTTGTTCATGTGTTTCCCAGGAATTTGTCCATTTCATCTCAGTTGTCTACTTTGTTGACATATAGTTGTTCATAGTATCCTCTTATGATTTTTTTATTTCTTCAGGGTTGTGGTAATAATCCCCCCTCTCATTTCTGACTTTACTTGCATCCTCTCTCTTTTTTCCCTTGTCAGCCTTGCTAGTAGTCCATCAATTTTATTGATTTTCTCAAAAAACCAACTTTTGGTTTTATTGATTCTATTGTTCTTTTGTTCTCCCATTCATTTAACTCTGCTTTACTCTTTGTTATTTCTCTTCTCTATTTGCTTTGGGGTTGGTTGGCTGTTCTTTTTAAAGTTCCTTCAGGTGAAAAGTTAAAGTCCTTGACTTTTGCTGTTTCTTCTTTTTTTAATATAGGCATTTAGGGCAATAAATTTCCCTCTCAGCACAGCCTTTGCCACATCCCATAAGTTCTGATATTGTTGTATTCTCATTTCCATTTATCTCCAAAGAGCTACCGATTTCTCTAGCAATTTCTTCTTTGACCCACTGGTTGTTTAAGAGTGTGTTATTTATATATATTTACATTTGTGAATGTTCTCATTCTTTGGTGGTTATTGACTTCCAGCTTCGTTCCACTGCACTCAGAGAAAGTGCTTTGAATAATTTCAATGTTTTTGTATTTATAAAGACCTGTTGTATGCCCCAGCATATGTTCTATAATGGAGAATGTACCATGAGCACTAGAGAAGAATGTACATCCCAGTGTTTTGGGGTGTAACAACCCCATATATATATAATGTCTGTTAGGTCTAATTCATTCATCAGATTATTTAAGTTCTCTATTTCCTTGTTGATTCTCTGTCTGGTTGCTCTATCAATAGAGGAGAGTGATGTATTGAAGTCTTCTACTGTTATTGTTGAAAAATTATCGCTCCCTTCAGTTTTGTCAATATTTGTCTCATGTACTTTGGAGCTACTTGATTGGGAGAACAAATATTTATGATTGTTATTTCTTCTTGGTGAATTGTCCCTTTTATTAATATATAGTGTTCTTCTTTGTCTCTTATGATGTCTTTACATTTAAAGTCTATTTTGTCTGCCATTAGTACAGCTACTGCCATTAGTACAGCAAGTTGGTTAAAACTTGCATGGAACATCTATTTCCATTCTTTCACTTTCAATCTATTTGTATCCTTGTGTCTAAGATGAGTCTTTTGTAAGTGGCCTACAGATGGATTATATTTCTTAATCCATTCTACAAATTTGTATCTTTTAATTGGTAAGTTTACTCTGTTAACATTCAAAGTTATTACTGTAAAGACATTTCTTGAATCCACCATATTATCCTTTGGATTTTGTTTGTCAGGTCTATATATTCTTTTCCCTCTTTCTCTTTTTATCTTTTAAGTCACCCTTACTGGTACTCTTCAATTCTGTGCCCTCCACCAGACCTCCATCTCCTGTCTTTTTTTTTTTCAGACAGCAGAACTCCCTTTAGTATTTCTTGTACGACTGGTCTCTTGTTGACAAATTCTTTCAACCTTTGTTTGTCTGTGAAAATTTTAATCATTCCCTCAGTTTTGAAAGACAATTTAGCTGGGTACAGAATCCTTGGCTGGAAGCCTTCCTTTTTCAGGATCTTAAATATATCATACTATTGCTTCTTTGCCTCCATAGTGCCAGCTGAATAGTTCAGACTCAGTCTTATGTGGTCTCCCTTGTATGTAGTAGGTTGTTTTTCTCTTACTGCTTTCAGGATTTTCTACTTTTTGTCAACTTTGACAGACTGATTAGCATGTAACTTAGGGTAGGCCTATTCAGATTTATTCTGTTTGGAGTTTATTGGGACTGTTTGATTTCCATATTTATATCTTTTATAAGGATTGGGAAGTTTTCCCCCATAATATTCTCAACTAATCTTCCTACCCCTTTACGCTTCTCTTCTCCTTCCAGGACACTGATGATTCTTATACTGTGCTCTTTGTTTTGTCCATCATTTCCCTACGATCCAATTGAAATTTTTCCATCTTTTTTTGCCATTTGCTCTTCTGTTTGTTCGAAATCAGTAGTCCCAACCTCCAGTTCTCTTATTGCATTATTTTTTAAAACTTCATGTTACTCTACAATTATTTCAATAACTTTTTCAATAAAAAAAGCATGTTATCACAAATGGCACCCTCATCCCAGCTAATATTCTATAACCAGTAACCACTCTTTATGAGAGGAATGGGTGGGAAGTTGTAGAGGATCAACAGCATTCTATCTGCTTCTTTGACTGGGATGGGGGGGGGGAGTTGAGACGATAAGGAAGAATTTTTGAGAACATATCCTCCCCATTACATCATTTCACAAAGACTCCCACTGGGACTATGGTACATTGTCAGAAGATCAGTTGTGGAAACATGGTGTCCAGAGCTGAGAGGGAGCTTATAACTAAAACACTGAAATTTAAAACAATTTGGGCAAAATACTCGAATAGACGTTTCTCAAAAAAAGATATACAAATCTCAAATAAGCATGTGAAAAGATACTCAACATCATTGGTCATCAGGGAATTGTAAATCAAAACCACAATGAGATAACACTCCACACCAACTACCAAGGCTATTATTTAAGAGGGGAAAAAATAACAGAAAATAAAAAGTTTTGACAAGGATGAAGGGAAATCAAAACTACTGCATTGTTGGCATTGTAAAGTGGTGCAGCTGCTATAGAAATTTGTTTGGTGATTCCTCAGAAATTGAACACAGAATTGCCATATGACCCAACAATTCCACTTCTAGGTATATACCCAAAAGAACCAAAAGCAGGGATTTGAACAGATATTTGTACACCAATGTTCATAGCAGTGTTATTTACAATACCCAAAAAGTGAAAGCAACCCAAGTGTCCATTGACAGAGGAATGAACAAAATGCAGTATATGCACACAATGGAATATTAGTCAGCCATAAAAAGGAATGATGCTCTTATACTTACAACAATATGGGTGGACCTTAAAGACATCATGTTGAATGAAATAAGCCAGATACAAAAAGACAAATATTATGTGAGCTCGCTTACAAAAAGTACCTAGAATAAGCAAATTTCATAGGACAGAGGGCAGATTACAGGTTACCAGGGGATGATGAAGGGGGAGGGGAAGGGAAAATTACTGTTTCATGGGTGTAGAGTTTCTGTTTGAGGTGGCAAAGAAGTTGGGGTAATGGTTGGCAGTGATGGTAGCATAATATTTTGAAAGTAATTAACATCACTGAATTGTACACTTGAAAGCGATTAAAATGGGAAATTTTGAGTTGTACATATGTTACTAAAGTTAAAAAGTATTACAAAAAAATTTTTAAAAGCCTATTTAGAGCTTCCAAGTAGACAAAGCATGTATTTTGGAGCTGTACACATCTGGGTTCACATTCCACCTCTATTACCTACTGGCTGTCAGAACCTCAGGCTCATCGTCTACCTATGGGATAAATCCCCTTTCAAGGGGATAAAACCTCTAGCACATTCCCTGACATATAATGAATGATAACCTTTAAAATTAATAGTATAATTGAAGTGATGTCCTTTAAAAATTGCACAGTATAAGTCTTCTTTATATTAGAGTCTATCAGAAAACCCGCAATATCTATGGAGGTCATCAGTCTGATATTTCCAGCACTTTTTCCCAGATGTCTTCTAATGGTCCCAATCTCCCTACACAAAGGAATTAATAAGGGAACCAGCAAAAGTCAGGAAATTCCTCACTCCCTGACCACAGGGACTTGTTAAAGTTTTGACCACTTGACCCAACTAGGTCCATTTGAGTCTTTCTCCCAGGAATTTAAAACACAGAGAATGCAGTTGTCATCTAATGGCAGCTTATTAGAGAGTAAAGATATAACATTCAGCTGCTGTGGTCTCTGAAGATGCCTAGGATTTTGTTGTTTCTAGAGTTTCCTTCAAACATCAAGCCATTCCATCTCCTTCCAAGAAACCTTATATCTTGCTTTAAGTTACTATGATTTCTATTGCTTGCAACCAAAAACGCTGTGAAGATAAACACCCCCCCACCCCGCAAAGTCACATGGAAACCATTCCCAAATTTCTGTGTCCTCTGACCACCCCATCAGGAAGTCTAGATTCTCAGGTGCCTTCTTTCACTAGTAAGGTTTATCTTAAGCACAACTCCATGAAGAAAATCACCTTATGGACCTGCCTTGTGGCACCACTTGCTAAGATCAATGTTAATTGCCCAATTAAACAGGCCTGATGCTGACAGAATGTGGGCTAATTAGTAAGTGCCAGAACTCATTCCAATTATTAACCTTTATGGTTGTCATTTATAAAGATGAAGGTTCAACTACGGATTTTTGCATGAAAATGGTATTCATCACTCCAAGCCAATCGTAAGGAAAATGTAAAAGAGGAAAAGGTGCTCTACTGGCGTTAAAATTCGCCAAAACACTTTTTTATAGACCCCTAAGAAGCAAAAATAGCCATGAAATTTCTTGTCATTGTTACATCAGAATGAAGTGGGGTACTCTTTAAAAGGATAAATTCTTAGATCATGAGCCTGGCAATTAATTCAGTACATTTAGAATAAGGACAAGGAAAGTGGATTTTCTTAAATTTCCCAGACAAGTTTTATGATCCACCAGAACTGAAAATCACTTAGACAAATATCCAAGGAAGTCCACTCCAAGTCCCCAAAGCCATACATTGGGCATAAATTTCTCACAAAATATGAATGGTTACTGTGCTAAAAAGGCCAGAAAAGGGTGTTCACTAGTGTGACAGAAAGAGGATGGGGTTGTGAGAATTGGGCAGACCTAGATTTGGGTTCCAGGTCTGAAAACACTGACCACCAACCCTCTCAGGATCTTGGTTTGTCCACATGTGAAATGGAATGGTCCATGTTATAGGTCTTACTTTACTCCCTGGAATATGAGATGTGTCATGCAATCATGTGGATGATGACATGTAGGGAGTCTACAAATATTAAATAAATACAACAGATTGGTACTATTGCAAGGGAAGAACTTTTACAAGAAAAAATCCTATCTATTGCATTTTAAGACTTTTCTTTAGCTTTATCTTGAACACAAAACATTTGGAAGTAACAGCAAGATAAGAAATGCTTCCCCTCTAGAAATTTTCCCCTCTTAAGTTCAACAATCCATGCAAAGAAACCTCATAGACATGCAAGGGAGAGGAGAGCGCTTTTAACTAGCATCTTGTTCCCCAAATAATTTTCTAGGGCAGTGGCCTTTGTAGGGAAGCTGCCAGAAGCCTCCTAAGGACATTTACTGTCTATGTCCAATAAAGTAATTGGCCAACAAATGATGAGAAAGTAACTATGAAAGCTTGACTACCTAATCTTTATAGATGTTATATATAAGCAGTAATGGGGTATGTAAAATCTGCTCTCCTATAAACTTGAAAATAGATAGACTCTGTTGAATTGAAATTTTTCTTTTTTTTAGGATCCACTTATCATAGATTTACACATATGGACATCCGCAAAGGAAATAAATCAAAGCTTACCTTGGAGAGTAAGGAAATGCATCCATTTGTAAATATTACTTTGGAAGGAACTGTCTGATCCTGTTCACTTATTAACTTCATTAGAAAGCTAATGAATCTACTGCTGAGAAAATAAGAGGGAGCTCAGACTGGGGAAAGGGATGGGCAGAATTTCACATCCCTTCTCCAAATGGTCGTGTTATTTATGCTTGTGATAAAATGGCACTGCATTTGGAGGAAAGAGAAAACAACATAAAATAACAGTCAACAGACACGATCCATACAAAAGTGTTACATTCTCTCAGCCACTGGACAAAAATCAAGATTTATATATGCCAGAGGCCTGTCTCGTAGAAGGAAAAAAGATCAGGTCATAAAAAGAAGCCCTATTTCCCATAATAAATAGGAGAACATCAAATCTATAATCCAGATCTGCTTCTCCAGTGTTTTCATTTCTCTATTCTCTAACAAAGTAAGATATCTGATGGCTCCAAATTTAGAGCATGCTGCTTTCTCATTCTATTTTCTGAGACAAATAATTCATGGACTGAATGATACTCCCTATGGCTTTTTACTTTTATAAATTTTTATTTTTTAGAGAAGTTGTAGATTTATAGAACAATCATGCATAAAATACAGGATTCGCATATACCACCCTATCATAACATCTTGCATTGAGGTACATTTATTACTATTGAGGAAAGCACATTTTTATCATTGTACTATTAACTATTGTTCATGGCTTAATTTAGGAGTCACCATTTGTGTCATGCAGTTACATGGATTTTTTTTTATTCTAGTACCATATATAAAACCTAACCTCTCTCTTTTATACCACATTCAAATATATAATTCAGTGCTGTTAATTACATTCACAGCATTGGGCTATTAGCACACCATCTACTATCATTGATTTGGACAGGTGTTCTGGCTCATGCCTGCCAACTAGCTACAATCCATCAGTGAACAACAAATTAGCAGACTGTGTTTATGTTGTCAACAACACTTTGGTTTGCAATTTTACCACCAGATTTTTTAAGAAGGGTGGCTCAGAGGAAGGCTCATTAGCTCATAAAAGGTATCTACTGAGCAGCATAAATCCTGCATGGGCCTCCTCTTCGATTAATCCCAGGATTAACTGTCTGTGGACGCAGAGTTGAAAGGGACTTGAGAGATCATTTCATCCAATACCTTCACTTACAAGGAAAGGGAAGGATGTTATAAATAATCCAGTTAATTAGTACCAGACATGGGCCCAGAACCCAAGCTTCCTTTGAGTTCAGTGAAATTTCAGATTCCTAATCCTACCTGATGAACAAAATCAACCCAGGAATGTTTAAAATTATAACTTCTCAAGTAATGCCCAGCCTTACTGAATTGGAATCTCTTGGGTAAGAAGAAGGAATCTAGATTTTTAACACATTCTATAAATAACTGAGGATACAAATGTTTGAGAAGTATGCATGACTCCACCTGCCCTCTGTGTCAATTACTAAAGAGGTAACAAAGCTTTTCATTGGACTTAGACCCCCTAATAGTTGCTTAAAAAGAATAGTTGAGGGTGGTACAACGGTGGCTCAGTGGCAGAATTCTCACCTGCCATGCCAGAGACCCGGGTTCAATTCCCTGAGCCTGCCCATGTAAAAAAAAGGATAGCTGGAAAACTGAAAATCAGATTGTGCTCTGCATTCTATGCCAAAATACTTCTACTAATAATAGTAATAATAGTCACAGTAATCCATTGTACGAAAACCAAGAAATACATTAACCTTCCCCATTTGCCAGATACAGAGAAGTGTCTGAATAAGATGCAGGGTTTTCTTTCTCTAGAAATGCATAATTACAAGACAGTATATGCCTAGGATTTTAGATTTGCTCTTAACCCCAGCCCCCTAAAGAATTTACAATAGCTGTCATCTGGAGCCTGGTCAAAATTGCTGGGCTAAGAGGATATGGACCTATGAAAAAATTATTATTATTATATTAAATATGACCTAGGTTCCAGGAATTTTGTCTTCCATGCACTATCTCACCATCCCGTCATACTGATAAACAAACTGAGGCTTAGAGAAATTAAAATATTGCGCAATTCAACATTGCAAGGTGTTGAAAATGGATGGTATAAAGGAAAAAAATATAATCAATGCGAGCTAGGGTCTATAGTCAACAGTAACACTGTAATATGCTTCCACTGAATATACAAAGGCATTACGCCAAAACTAAATGTCAACAGGTCGGGGGCATGGGGGAGGGGTATGGAATCTTTGTGGAAGAAAAGGAAAAGTCTTCATAAAGATTATGGTGGCAAAGGCATGTCTATTTACTTAGTTGGATTGCATGATGTGCAAATAAAATTGTTTAGAAATGAACAGAGAGAAATGCATGCTAGAGAGAAATGCAGAAAGAGAGAGATTACCTATTCACTGTTGGTAGGGAAACCGAGAAGTGCAGCCCCTTGGAGGACAGCATGGTGTTTCCAGAGGTGGGTGGGGTTGCCATATGATATTGGAACCCCGTTGCTCACTATATACCTGGAGGAACTGAATGTGGGGACATGAAAGGACATTTGCACACTAGTGCTTATGGTGGCAGTGCTCCCAATTCACAATGGATGGAGGTGGCCTAAGTGTACAATTGAGGAATGGAAGGAGGAACTGTGGTGTATACATACAACGGCCCAGGCCACAAGAAAAGTTGTGAAGCATGCAACCAGGTGAATGAAACTTAAGGACTGTATGTTGAATGAAATGGCAGAAATAAAAAGACAAATATTATCATGCTACACTCACATGGACTAACTATAATATAAAAACTCAGTGAACTGAAGTCGAAGGCATGGGTTACCAGATTGGGGCCTACTGTAAAGGGTCCTAGATTGTAAGCTCTTACAGCTGTTACATACATTCAGGAGTTGTAACTGTTATTTCTAAATACTGAGATACTGAGCTGTTTGTATATAACCTGGTTGTTCTCAGAACCTTCAGGTATTTATGTGACACCTGAGACACAAAGTTGGAGCTCTGAAGCTATAGGAAGTCAGCACTACCCTAATACTGGAACTATTTAAAAAGTTGAAAAAGGGATCAGACTTTGACTAGAGATACAAATGAAGCTGTTCTGGATAGGACTAGGATAAATCAGAATTCAGGGTAAAGGATAATATCATCCATGTTTTAAAACTTCAATTTCTGTGTGAGACCAAAGGGAGAGATGTTTATTAGATGCAAAATTTATATTTTGGGTAGTGCATTACCTAATTTAACTTATATGATCAGTTTAGTTGAACACCGTAAGTACAGGGAACATTGAATAGGGTAAAATATCTTACTGGTTTGTCCAGATTAGTGTAATGCCCTGACAAATCCCAGAGTAATATGGGCAATGAATAAAGAAATATTTACAAAGTCCCCTTGGGGGACTGGGGAGAAAGGAGGAAACATTAAACTTCCCCATTTGGAGAATTTCTAATATTCTCGCAAGCAGTGGGAACAACCAAATCAATGGGCTGATCCCTCGATTTGGGGGTTCGCCCCTATGAAACTTATTCCTGCAAAGGATAGTCCAAGCCTACTGATAATTATGCCTAAGAGTCACCCCCAGAGTGGTGTGGTTTTTTGGCTGTTGTTGCTGCAAAAATGTGGCCTCTCTAAGCCAACTCAGCAGGTGAACTCACTGCCCTCCCCACCTCGTGGAACATGACTCCCAGGGGTATAAATCTCCCTGATAACATGGGTCAGAATTTCCAGGATGAGCTAGGACCTGGCATCATGGGACTGAGAAAGGCTTCTTGACCAAAAGGGGGAAGGGAGAAATGAGACAAAAGAAAGTTTCAGTGGCTGAGAGATTTCAAACAGAGTCAAGAGGTTATCTTGGAGGTTATTCTTATGCATTATATAGATATACTTTTTTAGTTTATGGTGTATTGGAGTGGCTGGAGGGAAGTACCTGAAACTGTTCAGGTACTAGTAACCTTGCCTTTTTTTTTTTTGGTATGCTGTACGGCAGAATCACATTTCATTCTTTTTCCATGTGAGTATTCCATTACTGCAGCACCATTTGTTGAATGTTTTATTAGTTTCTGTTGGATTTTTGTTTGTTTGGGAAGTACATGGGCCAGGAACCAAGCCAGTTCGCATATAAGGCGAGAATTCTACCAAGAACTACCCTCGCACCCCTAGCCTCGACTTTTTTTGGTTTTTTTTTTTCCACATAGGCAGGCTCCAGAATTGAACCTGGGTCTCTGGCATGGCAGGCAAAAACTCTGCCACTGAGCCACCGTTGCCTGCCCCCCGAGCCTTGACTTTTGAAGATGATTGTATAATGATATAACTTTCACAATGTCACTGTGTGCTTATGAAAACATTGTGTCTGTTGCTCCTTTTATCCAGATTATGGACAGATAAGTAAAAAAAATATGGAGAAAATAATAATGGGGGGTTAGGGGTAAAATAAATTGGTTAGATTGAAATAGTATGGTCAATGAGGGGAAGGGGTAAGGAGTACGGGATGTATGAGTTTTTTCTTTTATCTTTTTATTTCTTTTTCTGGAGTGAAGCAAAGTTTCTAAAAACAATCATGGTGATGAATGCACAACTAAGTGATGATGTTGTGAGCCACTGATTGTACCATGTATGGACTGTATGTGTGTAAAGATCTGTCAATAAAAATATTAAAAAAAAAGAAAACACTGGGCAAGGTGGTACAACTAGTTAGCAGTAGGGCTGGGGATTCACATCCAGGCTATTTGAATTTCAATCCATCCCCTTAACTACTACACATATCCATCCCATCTGTTGCCAGGTCACTTCTAAAGAATTTAGGGTCTACTAGTATATGAAATAATCTTTTGACTTAAGATGCTAGTATCTTAATGGGAAAATAAGATGTTTTGCATTCAATAGCAAAAAAAAAAAAAAAGTGCCACATTGATCTTTTCTCCATTTCATTCCTAGAATTGCTTTGCATCCTTTATAGAATGAGGTGAGGTAAAACTAGTTTAAAAAGTAAACACTTCTATAGCAGGGCCACTCATCCCAGCACCATGTTTTATACAGTCTTGTGTATGCCCACCATTTTATCCTATGCTTATTAATCTTATCTCCCCAACCAAACTAAACGTGCCTTGAGAACAATCACAGCATACTTACTCTGCAATGAGCACAGGGCTGCTCACATAATTGATGCTCAATTAATATCTGGTCAATTGAATGTTCTGTGATCCACTGAGGAGTATTCACCAGATTTATTATCACCAAAAGCAAATAGAAGAAGTCTCCAGTTGTAGAGGGAAGATTTTACAGCCTGTATCAGCCCAGCCCTGCATATGAATAGCTTAGCGAATGGGATAGAAAGCTTTTAATTAACAGCCTAGCAAAAAAATGCCATTCCAATCTGCAGTTTTGTTTCCATTAATTCACTCAGATTCAGCAGGAATCCCTCTAAGGAATAGGGGTGAGCAGCTGTAGAGGGAGGGAAGCACATAAATAAACCATGAGTGTCATTAAAATTTGTAAACTAATAACTTCTGGGAAGTCTTAGCAATTATTATCAGGGTTTTCTTGGCAAACAAAAAATTAATAAGTGCAAAAGGTCTCCATTTTCTATAAAAACCCAACCCCCTTCCCCCCGACCCCAGAAAGGTTAATTAGGGGAGGAATTAGACAGTCCAGATGACAGCTTGGGAACAAATTGAAAAGGCACGGGGTTCCCAAGTGGCAGGAGGATGAAACAACTCCACACAAGGAAGGGGACGGGGCAAAGTGGGGCTGGCGCTGAGATTATTGGGGGCTACTGGGAAGTCCAGTTCAATTCTCCAAGCCCTTATGTATTATACGTTAAGTGCAATTGTAGATCTAAAGACAAATAAGGCACGTGGCCCCTGCCTTGAAAGGCTCACACACTAGAGGAACAAGAAAATCAGAGAGTGTGGGGATGTGAGACTAGCTACAAAGGGGACCCACCCAGGGAGGCAGGTCAGGAAGGCCTCTGGGAGCAAGTGCCTGAGAAACAACACACTCCACAAATACCCTAACCAGAAACACCTCGGATTGAAGCCCCTTGCTCTGTAGATCCTGAGGCTAGACGCTCAGGAGAAAATGCTGGCCAGCCTCCTTGCTTTTCTAAGGGCAGAATGTCTCCCATCACTCTGAACTAGGGGTAGATGAAATAAAGCAAGAGAAGGACTAAAGAGAAACTGGGAGATGAAAGAGCAATTGAAGGGGGACCAACAGTCATAAAGGATCCCTGGTTTACCTAGACAATTACAAATCTTTGGGCTCTTTAAGGACACCTAATCCAGCAGCCAGAAGGTTCCAGTGGAGGCCTCACACCTGCAGTTCCTCTGCCTCGGTGTATTTTGATCTGAAGCTGACCAATCAGGGACATTAACCTGGACACTAGGATTTGGGATGGACATACAGAAGCTGGAGAATTGCTTGTGAGCTCATCTCCCTCCAGGGAAAGTGTTATGCTGTTGTTGTTGTTTTGAGAGAAGGACTAAAGGGAATGTTTGTTTATTCATCAGAGTGTTAATGTCCAAGTCATATAGAACTAGGTCCGGGAAGTGATTTGAAAGTCAGAAAAATAAACGCCAACTGTGGATTATGTTCAAAACTAAAGAATGAACAACTGTGAGCAGTGGATTAATTGGCCTTACCATGGTTTCCACCTCCAGAGGATAGTGACTTCTTTCCTCCATAATCTGTGGGCCACAGTTGCCATCAAAAGAGACAGAGATATAACTCTCAGCTGTGTGTGCAGAGGGGCATGAAGACGGCAACAAAGCATGTGCCACAGGCATTGGGTTGGAATCAGCACAGTTTAAGGAGCCAGAGACACATGGATCTCCCTGCTTATTAGCCAGGGCAAGTTTTTAACCTTTCCAGTACTCGATATTTTCATTTATAAAGGAGTGCTAATGACACCTAACTCTCAACTCTGTTCCAAAGGATAGAATGAGTAAGCAAGCAAAGGAGCTAGCACATGGAATATTTCACTTGAAATCTCCCTTCAATTCTTTGAGGTAGCTGCTCTTTTAATCCTCCTGTACAGATGAGGCAATAGAGGCTCAGAGAGGTGAAATGACGCGGTTCAGGTCACTCCGTGACTGAGTGATGGAATATGGACTTGAGCCCAGGCAGACTGTCCCGGAAACTTTACTTACAACTTTCGTTTTCTGCCCTTAGTGATGAGACAGAGGGCACAGAAACTGATGCATTCTGAGCCTTCTGACCTTATTCATCTCTCCTTCTTCGTCAAGGCTTCTATAAATTCTAATGGGTATTTTATTAATAAGACTGATTTATAAGCTCTGAGGATTGACCCATTATGGGCTGAAAATTCCCTGAAAGAGAAGCCCTACATCCTTCAAAAGAGTCAGTTCCCAATTTCATTAATTCTCTAAGCTTGAAATCCCATCTGTGAAGTGTCCTTTGACTAGGGGTGCCAACAGATGGTTGCGCTAAATGACCAATTTTCACAGCTAGTGAAATGCTAGTGTTGGTGGGGAGAGAACCTTGGCCACCATCAGCACAACAGCACCAAGGAGTTCCAGAAAGAATGTCACTAGGGAACAAGATACTGCTCCACTATTTAATGCACTTAAACAGTCTTTTGTCTATTTAGAATTGGCTAGCCTTTGAATTATTAATCCAGTGAGGCAAATAATTATATCACACTATAACCTGGTAGGAGGTGTTATCTTGTCATGACAACTGCTGCTCCAGGCTTCTCTGTTGTATAGAAAATTGAAGAAGAATCACCAAATTCAATTTCAACTTGGTTAAGCATGTTGGACCAAATCAGGAAGCTGAAAAGGATGCATATTTAATTTACTTTCTTTGCTCTGCATACTGCATTAGTATGGAAAAGGGTACTGCTCTAGGCCCTCACTGTAAAATACATCATCATTATCAGTTCAGAAAAGAAGATGGGAGCTACAGAGCTTCAGGGATGAATGGGGCAGATAGTAAAAGTTAGAAGACTCCCTGTGAAGACCCGGCAAGTTGGGAAATCCCAGGAAAGTTTAGAAGCAGTCCCTTTCCTCAATCACACTCTCTCCAGGGGTTCTTAAACTGAGCTTTATCAGGTCCCTGAACCCTCTGAAACCTAATACAAAATGCATTCATATATGGCATTTATCCAGAGAGAAGCCCATAGCATCCACCAGTTTTTTACGTCCCCAAAAAGACAGAGTATGTAGAATCTATTATCTGTAAACGAGGCTCTGAGTGACCCCCTTTGGTTGGTTCATTCTGTGACTCTTGAATCCCCAATCCTCCCTCTTGACCTGGTCCAATACACGGCTATTCACTCTGTTCTCTGCTTAGCTCCCTTCTCTCTGGGAACCCAGCCTTCCTGGCCTTTGCCCTAAGCTAGAGACATTTTTCCACTTTCCATTTGCCAAAATACATCTCGCCCATCATTCCAACACCCAGCTCAGAGAATCTTGTCTGCAAAGCAATGTCCTTGATCTGGCAGAAATGTTATTCTAATTCCCCTCAACAGCTCTAGGGACAACGTTCTAAATCACCCTTCTCCTCTCCCTAACCCACCCCTCAGCATACCCTGAAGATCTCTGCTAAATCCAAGACAACATAGATCCCATCTCCTTGGTGTCCTACAATTTCCCTCACACAGACCCCTGCAATAACAGATCTTTATTTTAAAAAGTCAATAATGGAGTGAAAACTCTATATAAACATAAAGGCTGTAATAATCATCCATAATTACAATTAAGTGAGCACTTCCTACATGGGAGTTACTGTCTTAAGTGTTTTTACATTTGTCATTTCATTTAATCCTTTCGATAACCCATTCATGCATTTATTCATTGAGCAGATATTTATTAAGCACATCCTGTGTGATTTTAGGTGCTGAAGATACGGAATTGAATTAAACAGGGAAACAGTTCCATCTCTCTGCAAGCTTAGATCTTGATGCCTGTCGGGAGACACTAAATAAAACAATCCGGAAATATTTAGCATGCCAGATGGTGATAAGCGCTAAGGAAGAAAATGTAGCCAGTGATGGAATGTGAAGTCCTGGGGAGAGGCACTCTTCAGGGGGCTTGTGGCAGGTTCAAGAAGGAAGTGAGGGAGGCACCCCAGCACCTGGGAGAAGAGAGCGACAGGTAGAGGAAAGAGAGCTCCAAACAGAGCAAAGAGCTGCACGTCAAGATTCTGGTTAGGAGTTAAGTTGCTGTGTTTGCAGAGCAGTTAAACAAGGTGGCTGGAGCAAAGGTTGGTTCTATACTATCCCCATTTTACATTCAGGGAAACTGAGGCTTAGAAGGTTAAGTAAGGTGCTCAAAGTTACAGCACTCATTGTTTAGACAAACTAGGACTTGAATCCTGATAGTTGGACACCAGAATGTTCCTGGAGCTACTTAGCTCCCTATTGCCTCTGGGCACATGACATGCCAATGACCACGCTCTTGTGATAGTACACTCCATAACGTAAAGGCCTCTGGCACTCAGCGACTAGCCTGGGTTGACCTCGATCTGCCTGGCCGACTTCTACAACTACCCAAACCTTTTCTGAAACATGGGATGCCAGAGATAGCTGTTCCCCAGTGTATGGACAGGATTCTCTGGCTTGTTTCACTATTTGTACCAAGCAGTCAGCACAAGAGTCAAGATTAAAGCATCACCAGAGCATCATTGTGCTTGTGCTCGAGGGGAAGGTTTCTCTGAGGATCTAATTCCCTGGGAAGGACCGCGTGAGTGGAAGCAGTCATGCTTTCATCTATTAGAGGCACCCTGGTTACTTATACCTCTGCCAATTTTCACTGAGCAGCAAAATTAGGTTTTAGACATCCTGTGCAAATGGGGACAAGCCGCAGTCGATATGAGCAATTAACCCCTAAATATTTAATAGACACTCTGACTGCTCCCCCTTCTCTGCGAGAGAGGCCCTGGCTAGCCTTCCACAAACAAATAGATCAGATGAAAAGCAAAGCACATCCCAGCCCTCTCTGCTCCAAGACCACAGGAAACACTTAGGGCAAAGGTCCAGATGACAGTGCAGCCAGGTGAATGGCCTTTGATAACTTTCTCCCCAGTGTCTCCACTCGACAAAGCAAATGGGACCGAAATGCACAGCCCTCGGGGCCCCATGGACATAAGCAAAGATGATGAAATGTTCAGTTGCAGTGGCTGGTGAAACTTGATACTGAACTATGATGCATGTGAGTGTGAGTGAGTGTGTATGTGTGTGTAAGCATGCAAAGACACACTTATAAGGGTGTGTGTGGTTGTAGACAACCGGAGAAACTCCTAGTTTGGTGGTTCCATTGAATTCCTCTCTGACTTAACCAGCCCACATCTTCTTTGTTCCATGTGTCCCAGCATTTCCTCTGGGGCCAATCTATCTAGCAGGCACAGGAAGTACAGTGCGTGGGCCCACAATACTTTTAGGGGCCCACAACATTTTTAGCGACCCACAAAGAATGTCTGAATTTCTTTTTTTTTGGTGGGGGGGAGGTGCATGATCCAGCAATCGAACCCGGGTCTCCCGCATGAAAGGCAAGCATTCTACTGAATTTCTTTCAAAATCAAAAAGAAGAAAAAGAACTTTTAGGCTGAAGAAAATGCCTTCACATTGATGTTAAGCTATTTCTCTTTACACAGGGCAGTTGTAAAATGTATTTTTTAAATATTATTTTTATAGGAGAAGGATCACATGAAGGTAAAAGTCCCTAGAGCCCATGAAAGTCATGAAGCAACCCTGATTCCTAAGTACACCTGTTCCCATAAGCACTGGCTTCGAGAGGCCCACAGCACCTTACAATGCAGTGGCCTCACAGATGCAAAGGGCTGGAAACAGTCCTCAGGCCAAGACTCCCACCCACGACAGGAATCCCTCCTATAGCATGCTCTCTCATCAATGTCCTCTCCTCATTTGGGGCATGCTCATCTGATCTCTCTAACCAGACACTGAGTTCACCAGGGAATGAGATGCTGCAGCAATGCAGAAGCAACGACAGTGCCAAGCAGGATGTGTCACTGGCCCCAACAGAGACATGCAGAATGCTAAGGAAATTCGCAGGTGGTGGGGTCAGTTCCACCTGGAACATCACAGAGGGTTTCCAGGAGGAAGAGTCTCTGCTCCTTCCAAAACACACTTCCCAATTGCTTCGCTTGATTTCCCATGTGAGCTGTGCCAGAGCAGCTTGTTAAGAATCTCTAATCCACTTACCTCCAAAGTGAACTCTCAGTCACGCTCCCCAGGTTGAAGTCATACAGCTTTGTCAGGATCAGTATGACCTGTGGGGAGGGTGGGGAGGAGGATGGTGGGGTGGGGGAGAACAGAAGGGAAAAGAAAGAAGCTTACTTTAGTTTGTGTAACAATACACTGTGCATCTCAAATCACCCAGAGGAGGGCTTAGGATTTATCCTTTGAGTTGAGGGATATTATAGGATCAAGTAAGAGAAAAAAAATCATTAATTTAATGCATCCTTGTAGCTGGTAGCATTTATTTTAATCCCGACAATACTCTGCATTTGAAATAAAGCATGCCAACAGGAATTAATTGGGTAGCAACAGTTGTTTCTCCACATCTGTCCTCCCTCAAGGTCAGGCACAGGCCGGCTGGCTTGGTTTGCCAGTACGACTACCTGGAGATAAGAGGCAGGTCTTGCTTTCGATCCAGAGATGACTATTTCATAGGATCAGTCCTAAAAAAAGTAAGAAGGAAATAGGCCTGATTCTTTCCATTTAAAAGAGGGATTCAAAAATGCTTTTGTTTCCATCAGCAAGACTTTAGCAGCCACAAACACAAGAATGGCAGACAGGCCCAGTCCCTAACACCTGCTGGTGCCATCTGCCCCACCAAGAAGAAAGCAGGTCACTGGACTCCATTGGATTCTGGGACCACTTTCCTAACACCAATTGAAGTTAAGAAAACCAGAAACTACACGTGTCAGAGATCTGGAGCTGCCTACAATTTGGTTATTGGGTTTCTGGTTTTGGGCTAGCCATCTGTTCCCACGGCCCTTTACATTTCTCCAGGTGGGGACTTGGGTGGCAGATTATACCGTCTGTCCCTCATGTACCCGGGCAGTGGCTTAGCTACAACTCCACATCTACAAGGAAGCTAAGCACATGCACCTGAATCAATTTTAATCAAAACACAGGTGCCTAATATGCATCGCCTGCCTGCACACGTGATAATTCAGTTACACATAATTGTGTTTATCTAAATTTAATGCACAACTCATTTCACTTTTCTCAGCTCCTTACCATTCCACAATTTAACTTCCTCCAGTTCATTTGCACAGCAACCATTAAACTCTTTCTGAGATAATGAATTTCTGCTACCAAGTTGGGGCTATTCCATTCTAGGTATCCATTTAAGATTAAAGAAAAATAATCAGGCATTATATTGAGTATTTTTATGGCATTTAACGGACGACAAAACATTCACTTCGAAATTTATTCACATCCAGCACCCCATGGGGCTGGTCAATGTCATTTTCATTACTTCTACGTAAATCAAGAAAAAAATTAGAGGCAAAAGATGTGACCCATTATAGGTCAAAGAGAGTCCAGGCAAAGTTGACTGGTGGTGTTCAACTTTTCTGCCTTCGTTGGAGTTCTCGGAGGTCTCCTCTCAAAATTGATCCTGTGATGGGGAGGAGTAGGTTGGCAAAACAGTGAAACCAATAGAAAAAATCAATAGCATAGCATCATAATTAAGTAGACTCTAACTAGCTGTCTATTGAGTACAATAACAGGAGGTGTATAGCACATGTAAGAATTATTCTCCACCATAAGATAGTAGTCCTTGCCTCTCTCATCCATGGCTAGTTTCCTCACTTGGAATTGGGAACTAACAAAGGTAACGGGACTTATCAACACCCTCCCCAATCAAATGGTTAACAGTGTGTTTGTTTAACTAATATACACACATGTGCATGCACACACAACAAAGTTCTTCTCTACTTCATTTTGCCTTCCTATAGCTACAAGGTCATTCTTCACTATCAGCATGTAAACAGCATGGATGCTATGTGAGGGCTACTACAAATTCTGGGAAAACAAACTCAGAACTATGTCCTACTAGGAATGGGACAGAATTCGCCTCTTGGGCTCTGCAGGAGCAAGTCAAAGCATTTTATTTCCTCCTAACAACAAGCCTACAGGGGCATCATGTCTTCTCTCCAAAGCACAAAGTCCACATCAAGAGAGAAGACACTGATGGCAAGAGTCCAACTCAATTAATAGAGCTTCTAATAAATTTGTATGGGAAGCCCTAATGAGGACCCAGAGCTGCTCTAATTGTCTGTCACTTTACCCCAAGTTTGACCCACTCTCCTTCTCCCCCATCCCTTTCAATCTTGTCCTTCCTTCTTCCCTTTCTTCCTTCCATATTTCTTTTATTCCTTTATTCCTTCCTTCATCTACTGAACGACTATAATATTCTGGCCATTGGGCTACTCATTGCAAATACAGGAATAAAACATACAGATCTAGGAGTTCATAGTCTACTAAACACACACACACAAATGAGCAGGTTTATTCCCTAAGGAGTGATAAGTGCTATGGCAGAAGATGTAGAAGGAAGTATGGGAATATTGTGGTACCCAATACAGACAATGAGTAAGAGATGCCAAGGAAGGCTTCCTCAAAGTGATTCCCAAACTGATCCCAAAGAAGAGATGAAATTGACTATGTAAAGAAGAAAGAGGGAGTACCTCTGCAAAAAGGAATGAGCATGGTAATGAGCAAAGACTCAACTATTCTGGAAAGAAACCACCCAAAAGAATATTAGGAGATTCTCCTTGGTTTCTCCTTCCCCTGTGTAGTTGCCATGAGAATGAACCTCTCAGATCTCCATTTGCAGTGAACACAATTGACTGAGGACTATAGTTGCTGTGCTCTGAAATTCTTAGCTGCCCTCTGGCCAAGTCAGACTTCCCTCAAGCTGCTCCCACTCAATGACTGAGTGTGACAGGAACACTAAAGCAGGCCCATTCCTGGGAGCCGTGGACTCCAGTGATGGGTGATTTCAGCTTTGGATTCCCTTATAGCCTTGGGGTACTTTCCATAGACCTTCACTACAGTGAGACACCTCCACCCCATCTATTCCTTCTTTCCCTTTCCTTCACTTGATCAAGATACAGGATAGAACTGTAGCTTGGTCTGATGGTTCTCCCTTTCCATTTTCTTTCACAGGTATTTTCCTAGTAGGTTTCTCACATTTCTAATCTCATGTTGGTGTCTTCTTCTTAAAGAATCCAGACTAACAAGCCTTTCCACATCTCTGTGAAGATTATTTTTGCCTTCATGGTAGATGGTTTACTTCTTAATTCACTTTCTTGATCAGACAAATTTACTTGTTCCATCTTTCTAACGGTGAAATCCAGATTGCTTAGCCTGGTATTTAAGCAGGCATCCACAGCCCAGGCCACATTTTCCCACAATTCTCAAAAACCTGTCCTCTGCTTTAAGCAATACAAGCTTCTCAAAGAACTCCAAATTAACCAAACCCATTTTCAAATCAACTTTCTTTCTTTCATGCTGTATTGTTGTGTCATGGCTGTGCCAGTCCTCTCTTACTGCTTGAAATTTCCTGCCTTTTGTTCAAGAAACAGCCCAAAGTCCACCTCCTTCAGGCAGCCTCCCAGGCCTATTCTATTAGTCCAAATTCTCTCTCCTGTAAAATCCTGTATTGCTTAAAACTGAGCCACACAACTGATCACTTCATTATACTCTATCTTGATAGTTTCTGGATGTTACAGATTTCAAACTATAGAGGGAGGGATCACTTCTACTTCCCTCACAAATAGGCTCTGCATGCTGAAGTTTCCTTTAAAATAAAACATAATCTTTTATTCAATGAAAGATATTGTTGTTTTGTTGGTAAATCATACACCTCAGGAGAGGACAGTATTAATCTAGTTTGCTGCCCTCATTTTAGAGATGAAGAAGTTGAGGCTCAAAGAAGGGAAGTGACACAGGGTCATTGCCCAGCTCTTCATGATCTTGACCAAGTGCCCCAGAGCAGTGTTCTTTCCATAGAAGAGTAAAGCTGGAGCAGGAGCCTGTTAAATGTCGATTCCCTGGTCTACCTCCAGGAAGTCAGACTCAGTAGGACATGAAAAGATTCCAGGAATCTTCCTGCCGTATCAGAAGACTATACCTGGAGAAACAGGCCCTCAGGCAATAGTGCCTCTCACACTTCTGTGGTGCAGTGGTGCTGTCTTTTCCACCCAGCTGTGATCCTGATCTAGAAAAGCATCCTTTTCCTGACATTGTGTTTAGCCATATGTCATGGTCAGGTTCATGCATCAACTTGGTCAGGTGGTGGTGCCTGGTTGTCTGGTCACACAAGCACTGGCTTGCCTGTTGCTATGAGGCTATTTTATGGACTTAAATCATGATTACGCTGGCTATATCCACAGCTGACTGTGTTTGTAATCAGCTAAGGGGAGTGTCTTCTGCAATGAGTGATGCTTAATCTAATGATTGGAAGGCTTTTAAGGAGGATTCAGAAGAGGTAGTGACTCTTCCTGCTTTAGCCGGTGAGCCTCCTGAGAGTTCATCCAGATGCTTCATTGGAGTCACCAGCTTCACAGCCTGCCCTATCGATTTTGGACTCATCCATTCCCACAGTTGTCCAGCCAGCTTCTCCTGAGAGTTCACTGTGAACCTTCATCAGAGTTACCAACTTGCAGCCTGCCCTACAGACCTTGGACTCTACATTCCCACAGTTATGTGAGACACTTTTATAAATTTTATATCTACAGATAACTCCTCCTGATTCTGTTTCTTTAGAGAACCCTAGCTAATACACCATATAAGTAAGCAAACTGGGAGATGGATGAGGAAGGTAGCACAGCAAAGTCACAACAGCATTCCCCAAAGGAAAGGTCAAAAAATTATGAATTAAGGGGCTGAAATTCTTCTTCCCCTGAAGCCCAGCAAACAGGGACATTAATAGAGCTGTGAAGAGATAATAAAGTAACCTTTAGACATAAGACATTCTCACAAACAAAACCAAGAAAGAAAGAAGGTCTTCCCGTCCTTGGGCTCTCTCATCAGACGAAGTCTTCCAGAGGCCATCAGGGTAGAGGGAATTACCAGGGAATAAAATTAAATGGAAAAAAGTAAACATACCTAATAAGCCCCACACTACTGGGCAAGCACTGAGATCTGAAGAAGGAGATGCGAGTGTGTCTGAGGAAACACCAGTAGATGGATGCAGCATGTTTATACTGTATTAGCTTGCTGTGCAAAAGGAAATGAGCAGAAACACAAGGAGGGAAAAGCATATTATTGCCCCCAAGGAGTGAATCATTCATTCATGAACTCCATAAACAGATCCATGGCAAAGACTGATATTTCAGTTTGCTAGGCTACCATGACAATTAACATACAATAGGCTGATTTTAACAAGAACGTATTGTCTCATGGACTGGATTCTTGGGTGGGTAGCATTCCAGTACTGACATGCCACAATCCTTGGGGTTACCACTTCTCATCACATGGTGATGTCCTCTTCTTTCTTTTAGGTGCCATTGGCTTCTGGCTTCTGACTCCTCCCTGTGTCTTGCTCTTTCTAAGTCTGAATTTCTTCTGCTTATAAAGGACTCCATAATCTGGATTAAGGCCAACCCTCATTGGGTTGGGCCACACCCTAACTAAAAATAACATCTTCAAGAGGTCCTATTTCCAATCACACTCACAGGAAGGTAGAGTAAAAGCATGTTTAACTCAGGGTACACAATTTGGTCCACCACACCTGACCTGACTTTACCTTCCAACTCGAAACCAAAAGATGTCCCCATATGAGAGTGGGGAGTCAAATTCAAGGAAGGAAAAGCATCTGTTGAACCCCTACTATGTACTAAATATATTACACAGGGTACTTTTCAACTCCCACAACAAACCTCTGAGACAGAGCGGGTATTCTATAACATCCCCCCATTTTAAAGAAAAAGAAACTGAGGCCTAAGGTTTAAACAAATTGCCCAGAAGACACACTGCTAGCAAGAGGCAGAGCTAGCATTCCCATCCAGGTCTATCTGCCTCAAATACAATGCTTGTCTTACTCTAATGCGATGCTCCTCACTCAATTCAGCAAGTGTTTATACTGTATTGGCTTGCTGTACACATGGAAATGAGCAGACATGCAGAGAGGAAATAGCACATTATTACCCTCAAGGGGTGTATCATTCATCTATGAGTGCCACAAATATTTACTGATCACCTATTATAAGAATTACAAAGGCACCTGCTAAATTCTGGGAACCAGGGAGAGATCTAGAGTTCAGGGGCCAGAAGGGAAAACATTGGTTTTCTTTGTTCTTGGAAAAAGAAACAGGAAACAGAGATGTATATTGAGAAAATAACTTGACAAATGGTTGGGAAATGCAGGTTTTTCAAATAAGCTTTGTCAAGTAAGTATCTTTTTTGACCTAACCAAGGCTACAATCCTGGGGGGATTTTAGAGAGCAGAAGAAATGAAAATTTTAAATGGAATAATTCATGAGTAAATAGTACTTCTCCCTTATTATACACTACACAGACACACAGACATACATACTATAGAAGTCCTTGGATATATATGTGCCATGTACACATATAAATAAGCTGAAAAATGTCACATATACTTATGAAAAAATATAGCAGTAGGTACATATAACCATCTTTTGAATCGGCATTTGACATCTTCTCTAACACTCTGTTCATAGATCTCTTGTAGCTTTTATCACATTGGGTTACTATTACTTCTTCATATGTCTGTCTCATCTGTTAGCTTGTCTCATCTAACTCTGCTTCCCCTATGCCTAGCACAGTGCCTGACACATGGTGGGTACTATGCTAGGTCCACTGAATGAATTATAAAAGCATGACAATAAAAGAAGGGATAAGGTGATAAATCTATGAGCGAGATATGGATATGTTCTATAAGAGTTGAGAAGATGAAGGAATTAAGTCCATAAAATGTGCTCAGTGAAGTTTCATGAAGGAGGGCTTTTAAGAGCTAGCCCTTAAAGGATGGTAAGAATTTGGATATATTGAAACAGAGCTGCTTTCTTTCTTTCTTTCTTTTTTTAAAAAAAACAGGTTAAGGCGGGCCACAGTGGCTCAGCAGGCAAGAATGCTCGCCTACCATGACAGAGGACCCGGGTTCGATTCCCGGTGCCTGCCCATGTGGAAAAAAAAAAAACAGGTTAAGCAAAAAAGAGCAGGGGAGGGGGTACACTATACAAGAACTTGCCTTGAGGCAGACTTTCATGGGACAGCAGGGGTAAGACAAGAAAACAGTAGGTGCAATATAACACATTGAGACACAAGGCAGGCTGTGTCGAGACTGGAAAAGAAGGTGCACAGGACAAAGGGAGTAGCCCAAAAGAAGAGGGGAATTCCAACCTGGTGTGATCAACTATGGGTTCATAAAAAGTTTGATAGGGGTGAAGAGGATGGTGGCAAGGAGGAACTCAACCATGACTGGCCTCTCACAGCTGGCACTGTCTCTGTTAACCACACACCTCACACTCAGAGCACCTCTCAACCTTCTTGTCCCTAAGCATCTAGTGACCCTGCTGCCCCCAGGGGCCACCAGTCCTCAGCTAACTGCCTGATCTTCAGACACACCATGTTGTTGGTGGCCAAAGCCTTTGTTTCATGCCTCCCCTTCTCTCTTTCACTCAGCTATTCCTGCCCTATGCCAGGCAAGTATAAGGCTCTTGGTAATAAAGTGATCAAAAGAGAAGTGATTCCTGGACTCATGAAATGTATAGTGTTCCTTAACCTGTTGCCTTCCAGGATTGCCTGTTTTGAATTCAGGGATCCAAACCCTTGACAGGGTTGGGGAGAGTGATTGCATTAGTTTGCAAGCTGCCAGAATGCAATATACCAAAACTGGAAGAGCTTTTAAAAATGGAAATTTAATAAGTTACAAGTTTATAGTTCTAAGCCTATAAAATTGTCCCAACTAGGGCATCCGGAGAAAGATACCTTAATTCAAGGAAGGCTGATGGGTCAGGAACAATTCTGTAAGCTGGGAAGTCACGTGGCTGGCATGTGCTGGTCACTTGTTCCTGAACTCCGTTGCTTTCAGCCTCTGTTCCTTTGGGGGTTCCTCGCTTTACTTCTCCAGGGCTGGCTTTCATCTCTTAGCTTCCCTTGGCTCTCTCTAGGTTCTGGCTTGCTTAACATCTCATGATGATGTCTGTTGGGCTTCAAGCATCTCCAAAACATCCGAGTCTCCGTTCCGCAAGCATTGGCATCTGCATTAGCTTTGCTCTGAAGTTTCTATTGGCTCTGTGTTTCTGACTCTCTCCAAAATGTTTCCTCTTTTAAAGGATTCCAGTAAATTAAACAAGACCCACCTGGAATGGGTGGCGTTGCATCTCCATCTAATCAAAAAGTTACACCCACAATTGTGCGTGTCACATCTCTGTGGAGATAATCTAATCAAAAGGTTCTAACCTACAGTATCGAATCAGGATTAAAAGAAATGGTTGCTCCCACAAGATTGAATCAGGATTAAAACATGGCTCTGGTACAGTTATATTTTGGGGAAGAGGGTTTTCTACATTCTTCACATCCATTTCTGATGTGAGAAGAAATACACTTGGGACTGCAAGACAAAAAGGTTTCAGTCCCTATTCTACTTGAGAATCATTTTAAATTTCCCCATGTCTAAATCCACTTGTCCCATTGGGTCCAGCTTTCTGGTCTTTGGGTGAGGCTTGTGTGGCAGTGTGGAAAGAACCCAGGACTTGGAACCAAAAGAGCGACACTCAAGACCCAACCTTACCACACGCCGGGTGACCCTGAGCAATGACTTTACATTTCCAAAATCTGAAAATAGGGATAATGATACACTCGCCTCTGCCAACCTCACAGGTTGCTGATGCAAATCAAATAAGTGAATCAGACCCGCTTTATAGCTGCCCTATGCAAATATGAGTGATTAGTATGATCATCATTCTTCAGAAGATAAGAGTTCCAGCTTACCCTTATTTGGGGGTTAGGGGAGGGGACTATTCAGATTCTAAATCTGTTAGTCTTCTAAAAACTTCCCATGCATTCTAGACTCAGCTCCTCCACTCAGCTTCACAGGAAAGGCTTGAAGCCTGGGGGGGAGTCCTGTCCTCTGAAAGGATAATGCGTAATCTGCAAATTCATAAATCACAGGGAATGTTCTCACCCGCAAGCATGTTTGGTGAAGTGAGGACCTTTAATGCTTGTAAAATTTTACTCTGAAGGAAAATTACTTCAGTTCATTACGCCTTCCTGAAATGATGATTCCTTGGAAGCCACAGGTCCCCTGCCCATGCCCCTCCAGATCCCCCGCACCTCCTGCAGCCTGTCCCTGCCCCTACCTGATGGTTCTTTGTTCCTAGCCAAGTGGAGTAGGGCACAATGGTGTCCTCTACCCAGAGTAGTCAGCAATGGTAACAAATGAGGATGCCCACCTTGGGCCTACCTGCAAGAGTGCATTGATAAGTCTCAGAGGAGGCTTATGAACCCCCGTGTCTCCCTCCTACCTAGGGCAGCCTCCCTGCAAGGGAGGAGAAATTGAACCTTTATAGCCCAGAATCCACCCGATCCACAGTGCAACAATGTCTGAGCACCAACTGGGTGTCCAGAACGGTGCTAGGCAGGTGCCAGATTTGGAGTAATATAAATGGTGCTCCCTGCCCGACATGAGTTTACAATCGAGCTGAGAGGACAAGGAAATAGTAGAAGAGACACCGTCTTCAATATATGAACATCAACAAAACTCTTACTCCTTTCCCCATTTCTGCATTGTTCAAGGGTCAAGATAGAACCTCAATGTGACCCTTGATTCTTTCCTCATTTCACACAGCAAGACAAACCCAGTGTCTTCTGAAACGTGTTGCAAACTGCCCCTCCTCTCCATGTCCACTGTATCACCCAACTTCAGGGTCTCATTTCTTCATTCATGCACCAAACCAATACATATGGAGTGCTCCCTATTTACCAGGGATAGTGAAGAAAGCAAACCTGCTTCTCTGCCCTTATGAAGCTTACTTCAAGCAAGGGACACATCAAATAAAGGAACAGTAAAAAGGTTACTAGGCAGAGGGTGGGAGGTACCATGGGGTGGGGGAAGGAGCAGGAAGGACAAGAGAAAGTACTAACAAGAGGGGAGGGGCATTACAGGAGTGGAAAGGAGACCAGAGAAGGCCTTTAGGAGAAAGTTACACCAAAGCAAAATCCTAGATGAAATGAAGGATTAAAACAGGTTACTACCTGGATAATAAGCACTACAGGCAAAGATCCTGAGGGAGGGGTATGCCTGCCATATTCAAGGAACTGGGAGGAAGCTGAGCAGGTCAGGGAGATCCTGGGAGGCCTAGATCTTGCCAGGTCTTGTGAGTCACTGTAAGGAATTGGGTTTTTACTCTAAGTGAGCTGGAATTCACCGGAGCATTTAAATAAAGGACTTAAGTTTTATCAGGATCACTCTGGTTACCGCGTTGAGAAAGGCAGTACAGGGGCAAAAGGGAAAACAAGGAGATGGGTTAGGAAACTACCGCAGTCACCCAGATGAAACACAATGTGGGTTAGAACAGACAGTGGCAGCAGGAATAGTGAAGAGGGGTGAGATCTAAATATATTTTAAAGAAAGGACCAATGAGATTTACTGACAACTGGCAAACTGAATATGGGGTAGGAATGAAAGAGAATAGTCAAGGATGGCCTTTAGAGGCCAGTACCCCAAGCTATGGGAAGCACAGAGTTGCCATTTTATGAGATGAAGACTATGGGAGAAGCAGGTTTAGGGGACAGATGAGAAGTTTAGCTTCGTGCATGAACTTTGAGATGCCTAAAGGATATTCATAGGGAAAAGTCAAGCAGTCTCACTGGATTTATGAGTCTGGATTCTGAAGTACAGACTAGAATTATCAATTTTGGAGTTGTCAATAATTAGAAGGCATTTAAAGATATGAGAGTAGATTACATCACCAAGAGACAGAGTATGGACAGAGAAGAGATATGAGGATTGAAACCTGGGGCATTTCAGCAATTAGAAGTCAGAAATGAAGCAGGGAAAACATTATATGTTTGGATCTTTCAAAATGGGCACCACAGATGTTTGTGAGGGAATGCTCACCAAATGGTGTTCACTATAGAAGATATTCTCAATAATCAGATGGACAAGACAGCCTCTTCTATTAAACTAGTTGATCTATTCCGCTGGATATCCCTATGTTTGCTCAATGGGCTCCTGTATGAAATGGCCATTGTGGCAAATTTGGACGTTATGCCTAAGTTCAAAGGCGTGGACATCCCCTCACCAAGAACCATGTGGAAGTTATCACTGCTCAGTTCTTCAACCTTCCAACAGCAGAAACCAATGCTGACCCTCACCCAACAGTAGGTTGATTACACTGTACCCTTCATCATATAAAGGAAGCAATTTCTCCTCACTAGAATTGCTTTCCCTGCCTGCAATGATTATGCTAGAATCTAAATCTTCAATTTCAGATTGTCTTATTCACTGTCATGGTATCCCACACAACATTATTTCTAACAAAGGAACATGTTTCACCATAAAATGAAGTGCAGTAATGGGCATGTCCATAGAATTCATTGGTCCCACTACAAACCTTATCACCCAAAAGCAGGTGGACTGATACAATGGTTGAAGAGACCTCTGAAGACTCAATGACAGCACTAGCTGAGAGTTAATACTCTATGAGGCTGTAGTGCTATCCTCCAGGATGTAGATTTCACCAATATATGGTCCAAATACTAAGGTCTGCGAATCAAGGGGCAAAATGGGAGTGGTTCCTCTGTTAACACACCCTATAAACCATCACAGACTATTTCCTCCATGTCTTCAAAATTTAAGATCTACCAACAGAAAAGTCTTGGTTTTCACCATAGGAATGCTCTCACCAGGTGAGAAACCAACAGTTCCATAGAACCAGAACCTGAAACCAATATCCAGCTCTTTTGAGCTTCTTGTACTACCATTGATCCAACAAGCAAAGCAGGGTTTATTCTCCCAGATGGGATAATTTATCCCTATAGTCAAGAGGAAATAAAGATGCTGTTAAACAATGAAAGCAGTGAGGATAATGCTTGGAACCCAGAGGAGTCTATGGGAGACCTCATATTATTTTCAGTTCCAGAAGGAAAAATAAACACAGGACTACAGCAATAAAAGCAGATTAAGACTCAGACCCTCTAGGAATAAAGGTTTGGATCACTCTATTACACTAGCAGGTGAAGATACCCACCAGCTGAGGTGTTAGCTAAGGCCAAAGGAAACATGAAATGGGTAGTTGACAAAGGAAGTTATAAATAGCAACTATGGCCACATGACTAGAAACATAAATGAAGATTACAGCAACAATGCATATTTTTCCTTGTTTGCTCTGTGTGTGTGTGTATTCAGAGATAGATATAGAGAGAGAATAGATAGGTGATGCCCATAAATTACTCCCTTTTCTCCTACTCTCCATGTTCATTTTATTTTGTGTAAGGAATGTTAGTGTTAGCAATTTACAACCTGGTTCCAGGTTACAGAATATCCAGGTGGGATAGTGAAAGAACTAGAAAAGCATTTATATCACCCAGAGGAGGATATGATGATGCGACATTGAGTATCTCTTTCTTGGAAGAGGATGAAAGCATCTAAGTTGTATAAGGGACTGTGACATCATACTAGGCAGAAGTATGATGTTAAATATAAGTAGAAAGGAGAAAATGGATGCTCACAGTAGCCAAAGGAGGAGATGGTGCTGTCTGTCTACTCTCAGCCCACACTCCTGCCTATGCATGGTGGGTCACCAAGACCCTGAGAATTACACTTCCAAGACTCACCTGTCAGCTGCCTCCCAGTTTCATCCTTCCAACAAGGGGTCCCAGTGGGGACTTGTGGAGGAGGAAAAAAGCTACTTTCTCCATTTTTCTTGTTTCTGGTGGCAGCACCACTACAGCAGCAGAGCTGGTGGAAGTAACAACAGGGATAAAGTTTCTCAGCGACCAGGAAATGGAGGCTCTGTTTCCTGCTCAGCCCTGCACAGCAGGAGTCAGCGTGGGGAGACCCTCGGCCCCTGGTATTGCTTCTCATCCTCCTGCATACGGCTGCAGTGGTTTCTGTAGTTTTCAATCTCTGAGCTACTTCTCCTTTCTCTTTTTTCGCTCCTTCTCCCTTACATTACATAGCTTCTGCATTACATAGCTTCTGCTGGAACTATTTAGAGTTAAAGACCCTTACTAACACGGAATGGCCTGTGAGATCAGAGGAAACCCAGGTGAGTGTGGTTCTGGAAGCCAGACGAAGAAAGTGTTTGAAGGAGAAGAGAGTGATGAGCTGTGTCAAAGTTGCTGACAGTTTGTATACAATAAAAATTGAGAATGGACCACTCGTTTTAGTGGCTAGATTTCTTCAAAGGCCTGCAAATTAAATAGTTTATTTAATTTCTGATATTCACTTCTCTTTCATCCGTATATCAGAAGGATCTTTCAAAAACAGAGGCTGAATTCTGTTACATAGAGCTGAATAATTTCTAGTGACTTCCCTCTGCCTCTAGAATCAAGTCTGAATTCCTCAACATGGAATTTTTCAATTCCAACATTTTTTCAATTTCTCAACTTGACCCCAATGGACATTTTAAACCTCTTCTTCACCCACCTTCCCAAAATGAGCTCTACATTCTAGCCACATTAAAAGACTAGTTTTTACCCTGGCCCATGTTCTCACACCTTTGCACAAACTTGTCTCTCTCCTCTAAATGCTTTTCTTCCATTCTCTACCCAATGTTCTCCGTCTCTATCCTTCAAAATCCTGATCAAATATCATCAACGCTCTGATACCTTATCCATCCTCCAACAGAACTGGCTGTCCCTTACTTAATATGCTCCCCTAACTTCTTGCACATACTTCCAAATTATGTTATGATTTCCTATTTGCATATGTATCTCCATCCACCACTAGGCTATGTACTCCTTCAGGACAGAGATCCTATTTTTCTCATTATTTTATCCCTCTTCCTTAACATGGCCCCCATTAAATAGAGGTAGAACACATCTGTTGAATTGAAAGTGTATCCATTAAAGTCCAAAGGAGGAGAAGATGAACCTGGGCTGTGGTAGCTGAGACATATGCAAAGAAGATAAAGAATTGAAGTGTAATCATAATAAATAGAAAGAAAATTGAAATTCCCAGTGCTCTCCTTTCAGGGAGTATTTATAAAGTTATTCAAGGATGTCTTTTCCTTAAATAAACTACTCCACAAAGCTCTCCAGAAGGTAGATTTAAAAGTGGTTTGTGAAAGAACTTCAAGAATATCCACGGGAGGGAAAGACCAAAGGGAAACAGGGATAAGGAGGGAAGATGACTGCATTATGTTTTAAAGTGTTATTTCCTAGGGACTTCTAGAAAAGACAGGGTCATACAACTGTACCTAATGGGGCAGAGGTTAAAGGAAACACTAGATCTCCAGGCAAAAGCATGGCTTCATTGACTAAAGTAGTTGAGACAAGAAGAGAACAAATACATAAAAGATAGAGCAGGGAATACTGTCACGGTCAGGAGCATGTGTCTACCTGGCCAGGTGGTGTTGCCAGGTCACCTGGTTGGGCAAGCACTGACCTGTCTGTTGCTATGAGAACATTTCATGACTTCAATCAAGATTATGTTGGCTGCATCCACAGCTGATTGTGATCAGCTAAGGGGAGTGTCTTCTGCAATGAGTGACACTTAATCTAATCACTAGAAGGCTTTTAAGGATTCAGAAGAGAAAGTCACTCTTCTTCCTGCTTCAGTTGTCAAGCCTCTTCTGTGGAGTTCACCCAGACCCTTCATTGGAGTCGCCAGCTTCACAGCCTGCTTTATGGACCCTGGACCCTTACATTCCCACGGTTGCCCAGCCAGCCTCTCCTGGGAGCCTGTTGAGGAACTTCATTGGAGTTACCAGCTTGCAGCCTGCCCTACAGACCTTGAACTCTACATTCTCACAGTTACATGAGACACTTTTATAAATTTCATATCTACGGATATCTCCTGCTGATTCTGTTTCTCTAGAGCACCCTAACTAATACAGACACTAACATCTATTGGGCACTTACTAAGTGCCAAGCACTGTGCTTGGTGCTTTATGTGTATTATTAGATAATCAGCATAGCCAGAGTGAAATGTACATATAACTATCCACATGGTCCATGTAAGGAAATTGCCCAGGTTACACAACTAGGAAGAGGTAGAAAGTCAGCACCTAAACACAGGCTTGTCTATTCCTGCATGACTCAAGGAAGAGATAAGAGATACCCAAATTAATAAGCATTAGTCATCCTCATTTTAAAATAAGCCATTATTTAAAAAAGTATTTGCAGAATTTGGTGAGTGAATAAGTAAGCGACAGATCAGGGAAAAGAAAATGCAGTGTTGTTGAAACAAGGAGCTGGTGAAAAATGGCTGTTGAATAGTCGGGGGGGGGTTGTTCTGGTTTTGTGTAATGAGCCATTAAAAATGAATTAAAAATCCATTCACTCTCATTCCCTAAGGGACCTTGAAAATGAGAGAGATAGCCATCTCATAGAAATGATTTTGCAGCCCACAGATAGGGGTGGGGCCAAATGACCCCAGAATCCTCTGCCAATGTCTGTATTCCATAATGGCAGTGCACCAGAACAAGGTTTCAGCTGGCTCCAAAGAGGTACAGTTAAATACGAATCTGAGCTTGTAGCTTCCTACCTTGCCCATCACTCCATCTATCCAACAACCACCACTATCACCTAAGGAGGCGGCCAAGGGCAGAGAGATAGATGGAAAAGATAAAACAGTGGCTCCAAAGCCACTTTTGGGTGAAGCTTCCAAAGATAACCATCAACACACAGGAACACATAAGCAACATATTTCCTTGGGAAAAGAGCACAACTTTAAATCACAGTCTTGTTGAGGAATCCAGGCTCTGCCACTTACTCTCTGCAAGACCAAAGCAAGGGACTTAACCACAGAGCCTCAGGGTCCTCACCTGAAAAATAGAGTCAACATCACTCCCTCCATTGGGTTGATGGAAAGATTAAATAAAAGGTATCTCAAGGTCAGGCACATAGTAAGCCCTCAGCATATATTGGGTCCCTTCCTTCCCCTGTCTCTGAGCAAACCATGTTATCTGCCATCTAAGTGGAAAAATGCTGTGACTGGAAAAGGTCCTGTCACTTTTTCAGGGATGACAGCTTGATGCTCCAGGCAGGTCTCTCAGTGATGGGGGGTTAAAAGCCCAGAGAGGATGCTTGCCTTGTGTGGACACAGATTGACAGCCTTAGCAAAGGGAAGATCACAGGCCCATCCAAGTACCTTTTGCCTGCTGAGGGATCCTACCCATTGTCTCATTTTATTTCAGGGTCTGTCGCTGCTGGCCCTGCCTGCAACCACACAGGCTCCCCCCTCCTTTTGCAGCTTCTGTCAGGGCAGTGCTCCCTCTTGGGTTTCAGGAGTTGAAAGAGGTCTCTGTCAAACAATTTTAGCTGCTTACCCTAGTAGATTTTCTGGGAACAAGCAATTCCCAAGATTCCCAAGCAGCTACCACACACTGAGGTGCTTCAGATGAGACAAAGGGTAGGGATTTGGCTCCAGGACAGACAGTATGTCTGACTCTTTGTGATTATATCTCCTATACCTGGGACACTACCCAGCACACTGCAGATCCTGCTAAACAATGGTGGTGCAAAGGACCTGTCATCCAATTCATTATCTGGCACTGATTACAACCTATCTCATGTTCAACCCTTCAAATTACTACAGAGCTCTCCTATGGTAAGGTACCATGCTAATAAGTATTGCAGGGGGATGTGGGGATACAGGGATGAGGGACCTACAGTTCATGATCTGAAATGATCTCAGGGTATGAAAGGAGATACAATTGCCTACATGTAAGTTGGAAGTGGTCTGACTTATACCAGTCTTGGACACTTTCCCTTCACTATCTCATGTGAGACTTAAAGTAACCCCGCACGATTGACAGATGATAGAAACAAGTGATTTTTCTAACAGGGATGAATTGCAGGATTACCCTCCATGGAAACTGTCACAAACAGGTCATACTTGGGCTGGCCCATTTTGGTAGGCAAAGAAGGATAAGGGATTTCAGGCTAAGCAGGCAGCATGAGGAGGCTGGAAATTGACTGTCATGATCTTGCACTGCAGAGTTTTCTGCTGAAGCTAGAGCTTTGGGAACATGAGGAAATGGAGACAGACTGGAGTCAGGTAATGATGGCTTTAAATATGAAGCGTATTCATTTGCTATTGCCACTGTAACAAATTAAGACAAATTTAGTAGCTTAAAACAATACAAATTCATTATCTTAAATTCTGGAGATCAGAAGTCCAAAATGGGCTTTACTGGTGAAAATCAAGGTGTCAGAAGTGTTCTCTATAAGAATATCTTTTTAAGCTTCCAGAAGCTGCCCACATTCCTTGGCTCACAGCCTACTTCCATCTTCAAAGCCAACACTGATCAGGCAAGTCTTTCTTATATCATACCATATCCAATACTGACACTTCTACCTCCCTGTTCTCTGGTTAAAGACCCTTCTGATTATAGTGGGCCCATCTGGATAATCCAGAATAATCTCTCAATCTTAAAGCCAGCTGATTAGCAACCTTATTTGAATTTGCTATCTTAATCCCCCCTTTCCATGTACTCTAACAAATTCACAGGTTCCAGGCATAAGATATGGAAGATGTTCTAGAACTGGGAGGCTATTCTTCTACCTAATACACAAGGTTAAAGAGTTTTGATACCACTCAGTAAAAAGCATGGAGATGTCTAATGTGCATTAGCAAGTGAATAATCTGTTCAGAACTGCATTGTAGAAACAGTCAGTACCATGACGAGTGGATCAGTGAAAATGAAAATCAGAGTGCCTAGTGAGAAGGATATTGCAATAGGCCAAACAAAATAAGTAAGACATCTGAACTGAGACAATGGCAGGAGGGAAGGAAAGAGAGGAAGGAAATGTTTTTAATAAAATTTAAAACACTATGAAATCAGTTGCTAAAAATTTCATTAAGGGGACTTATAGAAAAGAGGGATGTCAAAGCTGCCTCCAAAATTTCCAGGAAGTTAATGTGCTCCATTATAATCAGAATGCCTGGACTTGAAATACAGCCCCAACACTTACAGGTAGACCACCCCAAGTGTTGATTAGACCTAACTCTGGGGCGGCTGCCGTGGCTCAGCAGGCAGAGCTCTGACCTGCCGTGCTGGCGGTCTGGAGTTCGATCCCTGGGGCCTCCAGCCCATAATCAAATTAAAAAAAAAAAAAAAAAAAAAAGACCTAACTCTGACTCATGCCCTAGGTTGGTTGTATGGTCTCCAAGATATTTCTCTGAAACTGTGAGTCTTCCCTTTCTTGAGTCCTGTCCCTGGCCCATGTTCTCCCAACTGCCCTGTCTTGCTCTTGCCCATCTACCTAAGGCACTGATAGACAAATATGTTGCTTCCTGCCCAACTTCTTGGATTTCTGGGAGTCTCCTGGCCCAGATTAACATCTCTTGGCCCAAGCCACATGTCTGATCACCTGTTGAGCCTCTGTCTCAAATTGCTTACCTGGATCTCACCTGCTGATTGTCCAGATTTACTGGTCTTTCTGAGTTGGCTTTGTTCTAGGTGTTGACTTAGAATAGTAGGGAAGTGGGACATGGTAGCCACATCCCAAATACAACAGATGAAGGGCCACCCCTTCATGTGGTGGGAAGAGAGGAGAGACAGTAGATTCTAGTTTGCTCAAGTACTTGGACAAACACATGGTCTAAACCCCAGATGTATCGTGGTAGAATGTCCGTGTGTCCAAGCAAGAAAGTGCTCATAAATCCCAGACATTAGAGGTACAAAAAATTTAGGATGTAATCAGGGCCACACCAAGCCCTGAGAAGAACTGCTCTCCTCTGGTCTTTTGCAGAGACCAGCATTCCTCTCGCAACCAAACCAACATTCCTACCAGAAAGTTATCTAGATTGCTTAAAATAACACAAGCCTGAACTTGGTCTCCATGTAACTCCTTGAAAAGGATCAGAATCTCAAGAAGGTGATGACAGAAGATTTAAAATCCTTTCTCATATATATATATTAGGACATAATAATAACGAACACAATTTATTTGTATCAATTCTCTGGCATACATTTCATCATATCTCCTTGTTCTTCCTTTTGCTAAGAATCCATGGTCATGGTCCTAAGAAATTTCTCTCTTGTAAAATTATCTCTGTAGAAATAGCTCTGCACATATCTTAGCCATAAGAAAAGGGTCCAGGCTGGGAAAACTTGCCAGGGAAAAGGGGAAAGGGATAAGTTAGCCCTTCTTGTCTGTTGACACTAATCTAGACAATCTCCTTCCATGATATGAAGCAAAGTGTTCTTGGGAATTAAAAGCTCAGTTCTGAGACCTGAACTGTCAGATACAGAAACAGAAAAAGAGGAAAAGTCCTTATTTCCTTTTTCCATGGGAATAGGGAACACAGAGGAGCTGGTCGGATTCTAACACAAAGAGAAGGAATAAAAATAATGAGGAGAAACAAGCTTGGGCCTCATGTTAAACTAGGATAGCATGAAAACATCCAGGTGTTCAACCTCTTCTCATTCTTCCACTAACCCTATACTGAAAACCTACTATGTACCTGGCTCTTTTTCCAGAGGCTGGAATAAGTTAGATGTAATTTCTTCTCTCCACAGACTCTCAAGGTGATGAGGGAAACCAGGAAATAAACAAGTATTTGATTTAGAGGGATTTCTATACTAACATGAGTACTGTGGATGCCATTTTTCAAAGACATTGGCAACTTGTCTGATTCCAAGGTGTGGTGGCTACTCCCACCCCCAAAATAGCACAGAAAACAAAAGGGAAAATCAACAGAAAAGGCTTTGCATTTAACAAAGGCTTTGATCAGCTTGGGTGAGCACATGGGTCTTTAAACCTGAGTTTGAACATGTTGAGAAGACACCTGGAAGGAAGCTGCTTACTTTCAAATTGTTGAATTCCTTGGGACCCAAAGAGATGTGACAGTAACAGGACTCAACCTTTAGCCTATTTGGGTATGTTTGGTATTAAAGAGGCTGATCTTTTAAAGAGACCCCAAAATGAACTTAAACTCTTCCCTTTGTCACCAAGAATGTGCATCTTTGCCTTCCCTTGACCCTCTCTGCCTATTATAATCCATCTTCCCTCTCTTTAATCACGAGCTCAAGCCACACAGCGAAGTAGACATCCAGTACCCCAGTCCACACTCATTTTTCCATCTGTGGCAGACTATATATCCCTCATGCTTGTCTTATAACGTAGCCTTAACATTCCATTCATTGGGTGGTGGGGTCCATGTCCCTTACCTTGAAACTAGACAAATCTCTGTGCCAGCCTTAACCAGTAATACACAGAAGATGTAGTGCTAAGTCACATCCTAAGCTAGGTATTTCATCTGGGATGTTCGCTCTCAGAATCCAAATGCTGTAGTGTGAGGAAGCCCAAACTGTTCCATGGCAGGACAGACCATATACAGTGGCCACGGTAGTTCAGCTGACACCCCAGATGAGGTCCCAGCAAAGAGCAAGGGCCAATAACCAGTCATGATGGAAGACCTCTTTAGATGTTTCCAGTCGGCAATCACTGGGTCATCCTCAGCTTTCGGATCTTCCAAGCTGAAGTTCCAAACATTGTATAAGAGTGCCCTGTCAAAAGCCCAACCCACAGAATCCATACACATAAAGAAATAATTTTATGTTACATCACAAAGTTTTGGGGTGATCTATTACGTAGAAAAGGTACTTGGAACAACATTCATAAAACTTGTGCAGTTTGCAACATTTAGGGCTTAGCATTCATTATGCATGTGGAATTTCTCACAATTTAATTTACACAGACCTAATCTCCATAGATAGAATGTAAACTCCTTGAGGGAAAGGATTAAGAACTTCCTACAGGTATGCTAAATGCAACATGCCCAAAAGAAGAACCACTTAGAACTGCCCTTAATCCCACTTTTAAGTAAACTACATCTCGAAGAAGGCACATCATCCAATCAGATACCCAAGCCAAACACCTGGGAATCCTGCCATATCCTCCCACAGTACATGCTAAGCCGCACTATTATTCTGCCTCCAATGTTAGTATCTCCCCTTTCTATGTGAGTCCCCATCTTCTCCAGATCAAATTCTCACCATCTCCCAAGGGTACCACAGCAGTGGCCTACTGACTGGTCTCACTGTCTCTAGTTTCACAAGCCCTGTGGTCCCTGTTCCAAATGGTGCCAGATCATCTCCCTAACATCCAAATATGATCACATCATTCCTCAAAATCCTCAATGAATCTCTACTGCCTACAAAGCAGATTCTAAAAATGACAAAGAAAATTATTTTATTTGAGTGACTCTTTTCTCAATTTTCCCAAAATGGTAACATTTTGAACATGGAGGAGACATTTAATACTTTGCACACAAAGGATGCTTAAAGGCAGTAATGCTTTAATTCTCTCTTTTTTCCCTCACAGAACCCTCTTAAGAGTCTAGAGCTGTGATTTACACTGCCATAGTCATTAGCCATACCTGGCGAATTAAATGTAAATTCAAATAATTTAAATTAAATGCAATTAAAAATCCAGTTCCTCAGTCACAGTGGCCACATATGAAGTGCTCAAAAGCCACAGGTGGCTAGAGGCTAACATGTTGGACCAAGGAGATTATAGAACATTTCCATCACTATGGAAAGTTCTTTTGGGCAGCACTGGTCTAGAGAATCTTGCTCAACTAAAGTTGTTCTCCAAAAAACACTCTGCTCTCGCATGCCCCCTGCTATTCCTTCTACCTAAAATGCAGACTACTGTGCTGGTTTGAAAGAATTTATGTACCCTAGAAAAGCCACGTTTCAATTCTAACCCACTTCATGGAGGCAGCCATTTCTTTTAATCCCTATTCAGCACTATAGGTTGGAGACTTGATTAGATTATATCCATGGCAATATGGCTCACCCGATTGTGGGCATTAATTAGAGGGAAATGTGACTCCACCCATTCCAGGTGGGTCTTGATTAGTTTACTGGAATCCTTTAAAAGAGGAAGCATTTTGGAGAAAGCTTCAGAACAACAATAGAGCCACAAGAGAATGAGAAACATGAGAGCCCACGCAGCCAGAGACCTTTGGAGATGAAGAAGGAAAACACCCAAGAAGGAGCTTCATGAAACAAGGAACCTGGAAATAAAGCTAGAAGATATTGCCATGTTCACCATGTGCCTTTCCAGCTGAAAGAGAAACCTGAACTTCATCAGCCTTTCTTGAATGAAGGTAACTTCTTGTTGGTGCCTTAATTTAGGTATTTTTATGGATTTGCTTTAATTGGGACATTTTCTTGGCCTTAGAACTATAAACTTGCAACTTAATAAATTCCCCCTTTTAAAAGCCATTCTGTTTCTGGTACATTGCATTCCCACAGCTAGCAAACAAGAACAACTATACATCCCCAATACTGGCGTAGCAGGCAGCTTGCTTCTCCATGCTGCCCAGAATCCATTCCTCTCCTTCTGGAACAATATCTCTTTGGGGAACCACTTCACCCTATGATGAGCCATGTGGCTCATGAACCATGAACCTTGACATTGACCCTGCCACCAGCTTGAGGAACAGGCTCCCTTTGGCCTAAGCCAATCACCCATTCTACCCTGTGGCACAGTGACTGTTTTAGGGAAGGATATGTTACCCTAACTTGTCAATAAGATCCAAGATATCTGTTGGGGTTTTACAGGAAACTAGAGACATTCTCATCTTTCCTCAGGAGGCATCAGAAGGCAGCCACTCTCCCTAAATAATGTGGTACCAAGTAGTGATGCTGGAATGGCTACAACCATTTTGTTCTCTTGAAAGGAGAATCTGGTAATACTGAAGGAACACAAAGTGGAATTTGGGGAAACAAACACTTCATCAGCCAGAGCAGAGGTACTGACCATAATTTAAGAGCAAGTTCTGACTCCTGATCTTTGTTACCAAAGTATTTAAAAAGTACAACCTAATGTTCTAGTTTGCTAGCTGCTGGAATGTAGCATACCAGAAATGGAATGGCTTTTAAAAGGGGGAATTTAATAAGTTGAAAGTTTACCATTCTAAGTCTGAGAAAATGTCCCAATTAACGGATATCTATAAATATGTCCAATTTAAGGCACCAACAAGAGGTTACCTTCACTCAAGAAAGGCCGATGACATTCAGGGTTTCTCTCTCAACTGGAAAGGCACATGGCAAACATACTGGTATCTGCTATCTTTCTCTCCTGGCTTCTTGTTTCATGAAGCTCCCCAGGGATGTTTTCCTTCTTCATCTCCAAAGGTCTCTCTGGCTGCCTCTAAAAGGGACTCTCTCCAAAATGTTTTCTCATAGGATTCCAGTCAAGCCTGCCTAGAGTGGGTAGAGTCATATCTTCCTCTAATCAAAAGTTAATACCCACAATTGGGTGAGTCACATCTCCATGGGAACAATTAAAAAACTCCCACCCAGCAATACTGAATGAAGATTAAAGGACATGGTTTTTCTGGGGTCCACAAATTCAAACCAGCACACCTAACATAATATACAATAGATATTTATAAATATTTATTAAAAAGTAGATCTTTATAGGATGTATAATAAGCACTTCATAAATTCCAGTTAATAATAATAATGGCAGTAGAAATAGAAGTCAACATTTAGATCCATTATTTTATTTAATTCTCATAATAAGCCTATGAAATGTGACTAGTATTATTCCCATTTATTTCAAGGATGAAATAGAATCTTGGAGAGATTCAGTAGCTAACCAAAGTTATATAGCATTCAAATGGCAGGACCTGAAGTATTCTTACTACAGAATATCTGATTGTTCCTTCCCAACGTTTTAAATTCCACTTCCTTCCTAATTAGAGGGTATCAACCAACTCAACAATTTTGGCACCACTGATGTTACCACAGCAGCCTGATTTACACTACTAGAACTGCAACTAGAATCTACTCAAGGCCAAGTTCAAAGCAAACCCAACATAATACTGCAGATAAGACCACAGGTTCAACCTCAAGCCACGTCTATCCTAAACTCAGTGGTTAAGGAAGCTACGAGAAACCACAGGTCTGATTTTATAGCTGTGAGAGCAACCCCAGCTCTCTGGGAAATGGGCCATTTAACTTCCTTCAATCTGCCTCTGCCCCTGCCAGGTGTTGAGTCATATTTCTTCTTCTCCCAGGCCACCTTCCTGACAGCATTCAGATGGCAAGCTCTAGTTCTTCTCCTAACATTGGAACTTTGACTCAAAAGAAGAGGCTCCCTATGGTATAGTGAATGAACCAGGCCAAGGGGATAACTATGCCTGCCTCCTACTGCCCAGGACACTGGAGAATCGGAGTGGGCAGGATAGAATATGGTTCTGCTTCCAGGAAAAGCCCAGAATCCCAGCAAAGGGAAAATTCTTCAATCAGCAAGCATTTACTTGGCACCTAAAATATGCTAAGCAGTAATTAGGTACTGTGGGCCTATGAGAGGAAGAGACTGAAGAGCTTACTGAGACAGGGTGAGTATGAAGGCATATGGGGTGGGACAGAGATGTAGATACAGTTATATTCATATAATATGCAACAGATAAGAATCTCTCAAAGTGTGGCTCATGGACCACATGAATCAGATAATCTGAAGAACTTATTTAAAAATGCAGGTGCTGTCCTCACCCCACAGAGTCTGAGAGATAGCTCTGGGAGTGGGGCCCAGAAATCTGCATGCCACCCAGATTTCTTATATTCACTGAATTCTACTAGGAATTCTCAGGTAGTAACACTGTTTGCAAGTAAGACTTGCAAATCCACAAGTTTCCAAACACACAAAAGTAAAACAAAAGTCTCAACTGCCTTGTGGCTTTCTCCCCAGTCCCCAGTCACATTTCCATCAAAAATGACCACATAGTTGACCTTTTCAATTTTCATTCATTTTATCTCTCCCTTGCATAGATATTTCATAACAGAGATACAAAGTTTGGGGGAATTGTTTTGCTATGATTTTTAATCCCTTCATAGAAAGCTACCACATAAACAGCAACCGGTAAAAAAACAAGCTGTCCCATTGGGATGTAGAGGCTGCACTCAACGAATCTCATCATCTAGCTAGCTTACTTGTTCCCACACCAGCCTAGAAGCAGATGTGATTCAAATTCACACTTCAGCAAAATCACAAACTGGAGCCACCATCACTATACAGGAAGATTTAGAACAATCAGAACAACACATGTTGAATTGGCAAATACCAATGGCATCAAGGGTTACAACTCTCTTGGCAGCATGCAAGAGCCCCTGGAACCAACAAGAGCCCAGAGCAGAGGAAAGCCAGGGTCCCTGCGGGAACCAAAGAAAGGACAGCAGTTGGGACTCAGAAAAGACTGGCCCTCTCTCCATTTCTCATCTCGTTGCTGCTTAAGTGAAGACTCTACCCTCCTGCTAGTTCCATCTCCCCCCTAGTACATAGGGCAGGCCCTACCTAGGCCCGCATCTCCAGATTTCACTTCAGAGGGTCAGCCCTATAAAAAGATTTCTTCCCAACTTCTAAGAAAACCAGCAGAGGTCATAACTAACCAAGTGCACCAGGATTTGTACACACACATACACATGTTTATAGCATGATGTGCCCATACACATTTAATAATTCAAGGCATTTAAATTATTACACAGTTAATAATAAAATTCATTATATGAGAATGAACTAACAAAATGGCCATTAACTCTCAAAGGGAGACGAAAGACAGGGGAGAAGACAAAGAGAGATTAGTATGTGCTAGAAAGTTCAAGGAAAGCTTCTAGGAGGTCATAAGAGAAAAAACCCTTAGGGACAGTGTGGCTTGGCAGAAATAACCTGGACTTTGGCTTCAGACAGACCCTGGCTCTGTACTTCTCATGTGACCTCGGGCAAGTTATTTAATCTCCTAGGCTCTGTTTTGTCATTTGCCAAGACAATAAAAGAAGGAAGAAGGGGGAGAGAAAGGGCATGAAACAATAGGGCTGTTGTATGCCTAACTGAAAGCTGAAATAACATGAGTGAACAGCCCATATTAGATGCTCACTAAATGGTAGCTGCACATCACTTCCTGGAAAGGAAATTCATCGGCCATGTTTACCTTTGATATACAGCTACTCCTTGGCCAGCTCTTGCAGGAGGTACCCTCAGAAGGAGTGTTGGCCCCTTCGGGGGGGAGGTATAACCCCTGCTCCCCTGCAGGTGAAAGAAAGGGCCTGTACCTGAGGCAGCACGGGCTGAGGGTAACATAAATTACAAATCTCTGAGATTGGGGCTAATGGACACCCACTGCCCCAGGAGACAGGGAGCCGGGTCCACTGAGGTGGGTATCCTATACTTACGAGAATCTAGGCATTTTGAACTCTTGGTGCCTGGACTGAAGGCCTGGCCTCCCCTCTAAGCCCAGGTAGCTATGTTCCCTTTGGGGTTGACCTGTACCCGGGGACTGTTCCTCCTCAGACCTGAGTCCCTGCAGAGGAGATGTCATCACAGAGGAGGCCACAGCTGGACTTGCTTCAGGGAACACCAGTGTCTCAATGTCATCAAGAACTGCACGAGCAGCCCCTCCAGAAATTATTCCATCAAGAATGACCCTGTGGCTAACCTTTTCAATTCTTGCAGAAAGAATAAAATTCATTTTCTATCTGGGGAGGATACCCACCCTCCCAGAAATGAGGCTGATGGGGAAACACGAATGCAGGGCCCAGGCTGTAGGAGCCACACCTCATCTTCTAATGACCCCCAAGTGTTTTTCCCAGCCAACCCAGAGCAAGGAGGATGAATCTCCCATTTTAAGACCCTCATGCACTCGAGATCTACGGTTCAGCAGAAGCCATGCTTCTCACAGCAGCCTCTAATTAACCCAGCCATAAGCAGTGTGAGGTGCAGCAGGAACAAAGTCTCACCCCACAGTGGTACGCTATAGCCACGGGGGACTGATAAGCCACCACTGACTTACATACTTGTGCTGCAAGGTAGACTTTCCTCCCCGCTCCTCCATCTCACCTCCACCAGATGGACAACGTCTGCCTACGATGGCACCACTGCATGCTGAGAAGCATGAGATTTCAGCACCCTGGCCAGCGCCCCAACCTCCTGGTTTCTCCCAGTCTGTCTGAAGCAGGTGAACCCATCACTCAGCACTTAGGTCAGGGACTGCCATGCAAAGGTGCTCAATAAGTAGTAGTTGGCTGAAAGGACACAAGAACAAAGGAATAAGTGATTAAGGAGCCCCCAGTGTATATGCTATTTAAAGAAGGAAGAGTGCCCTAGAGACTAAATGTACAGTAGTTAAAATCCAAGTTAGTGGAATTAAACAGCCCTGGGTTCAAATCTCAGCTCCACTACTTTCTGTGTTCCTCTTGGCAAGGCATTTAAATCTCTGAGCTTCCCTTTCTACCTCTGTGAAACAGTACACCTGCCTCCAGGACTGCAATGAAGAACAGAGAATGAAGACAATAAATCAAGAAGCATAGCATCTGGCACACAGAAAAAAGTTGGGAAATGGTAACTGACATGAGAATTAGCTCCATGAGGTTCTATTTATCTCAGAAGGCAGAGGAGAGTAGAAGGATGAGAAGTGGTAGGAGATGGAAAATAGAAAGAGGTCACTGTACACCAACACCAATTAAATGTTCCAAACCACCCTCCAACATAGGTTCTGTTCTTCCTATATTTCAGCTGAGGACGCTCAGGACCAGAGAGGCTAAGGAACCTTCTGTGGTTACATAGCAGCAAACCTGGGATTCAGATGCAGGTTGGAGCTCCAATTCCCTGCACTACCATCATCACAAAGTGGTTTTTAAAAGTCTCTGATTTGTCTGGAGCAGAAGTTGGTCCCCATCTGGTCCTATCTGCATAGATAATTATCTGCTAAATCTACAAACTACTGCACTTGGGTGTACCTGTGATACCTGTGATAAAGTAAATATGTAAGTATGGCATGGGTTGAAGGTCAAATATTTGAAAAATAATTAGCAAGTAATGAAGCACAGCTCTGTTTTCCCTTACATTGGAGAGGATAACTATGTGTTAGTCCCAGACTCTACGCTGTGCTTCCAGGCACCAGAGTGAGACAGTGATGCCTGAAAGAAAAGGACAGGGAGCTTATACATGAAGAAAAGTGGAAAGAGAACCAGTGCTGGAGAAGTTCCCAGCACTCTATCGTCAGCAGATTAAAGAAAAGCAAATGAGCTCAGTTCTGAAATGCCAGAAAACCATGTGAAATAGTAAAAATTAACTTTGAAGTTATGAAGTGTAAGGTTATTACAAGGAAGCAGGAATCCCCGTGTCCTCCTGGGACACCAGGCGGGCACAGGCCAGGCCAGGCCAGGCCAGGCCTTCCAGGGAGCCTTCTGGCAGAATGACAAAGCTGTTTATACCCATTAACCTGATAATTCCACATTGGGTAATAAACTCTTATACTCCAAGGAAATCATTCAAAAATGAAAAAGAAAAAAAAAGCTATTTGTATGGAAATGTTTATAACAGTGCTATTCCTAACAGGAAAAAAAACAAACAATTAAAGAAGTAAAATTCCAACATTGAGGACAATTTAAGCAATTAATAGCATATTCTATGATGGATTCCACATTGATACCACAAATTGAAACCTGAAACTATACGGTCTCTACTAATACAGGGGAAAATGTACAAGCACACTTAACAAATTAGAGCAAAAAAGGTATGCTCATTCTGACTGGGGCTATGTGTAAATATGCATAATCTGTTGAACAGGTGGCATTTTATATGAATGGGATTATATTCTATAAAGCTAAATGCATAATGAAAAATTATTTCTGGTTTTCGTATTGACTTAGACTGAGGCTTACCTAAAACAAAATTGTGGTCTATCTAATAATGATTATGGAAATACAAATATATCCACCTTTATATATGGCCATAAATGACAATCAAGACAGAATAATATATTTAACAAATAATTAAATAATTAACATTGTGCTGAATCCATTTTGTATCCCCACTGTAAATTTTTATTTAATTGCATTTAAATGTGTCTGATAATGTCCTGTTCCAGGATTCCTGATGTCTGCCTTGCTAACTATTCCTCACCGCTGTGCTTAGTGAGTGCTAATCACTGATTTTTAGCTGACATGCCAGCAATAACCATGTACATGCATCCTTCTTCTCTTACTACTCCTTGTCCTGCCTCCTCCTGCAGGTTACAAGCTTCTTGAGCACAGGATGCTTTCCACAGAAAGCATCTTTGAAGTTCTTATTCACAGACTAGGGCTCCATTTAGATTTCATGATGAAGAAAAAGAGAAAAGAAATAATCATAACAATCAAATATATATGAAGGAAATAGTAATGCTGGGAGACCATAGACTAGGAGCTAAAGTAAAAATATTTAGTTATTTTTTATTTTGGAAATAGTCTTGAAGCAAATAAAACGTTCCCAAAATCCATTAATTAATCAATAGTATCCATATGTCACAGAGGTACAAAGATCAATTACTCTCAAGCCTGCCCCCACAGAGGACTTCACATGTAGTGAGTCAGAAACATAAACACACAATAGCAACATAATAGAAGTGTTGGCTAGAGGTAAGCCTGAGGTGCTATCAGTGAACAGAGCAGGGCAGTCAGGACAGGCTTCCAGGAGGAGGCAGTGACACTTGAATTGAGTTCTAGAGGATGAATATGGGTTTGCCATTGCAGAGGGAGGTAGTGGAGAGATAGGAAGGGAGGAGAATTCCAGGCAAAGGGCACGATACCTACAAACACTTGGACGTTTGATGATCACGAAAGCACATAGAGGTGAAACACGGGGTTCTGAGTTTGGGGGTGGCCAAGGGTGGGTCAGTGTAAAAGACTTACTTTTGAGGAGAGTCTAGTTCAATTATTTTGAGAGGTGTGTGGCCCGGAATGGGGAAGGAGGGCAGGAAGATGGGAGGGAAGGCTACAGAAAAGGCAAGTGACACATCTCATGGTAGAGAGGGAAAGAGTCACAGGAAGCAGAAGGCGGCTCTCAGAAAGCCATCTCTAACATAACAGGAAAGCAGATTACGCTTTTCCCAACATGCCTTGGGACTCAAAACACCATCACGCCCACTGCAGTAAGTGACTAACTTCTTGGAAACTATTCAGAAGAGAGATATTCTAGTGGAGCGCTTGCGTGATTAAGAGAGGAGGGAGCACATACCAATTTCTACTTGGTAAGTTGCAAACTTACTCTGGAATAGGATAAAAAAAAATGAGTTTTCCTAAATTATCCATGGTGGGGGGGGCAGAGAAAGACTCCCTCAAAGATACGTTCTCAGTGAGAAAACGTTTTTTTCTGCCTAAAGAAACAGCTTTTAGAATTTCCAAAATGTTCACAGCAATGTTGGAAGAAAAATATCCTTTTTCCCTCAATAAACCCATGAATACATTTTTGTCCTGGTTACTATATTTGTTTCATGGAATAGATGGATTCGTTTTCTTTAAAGTAATTCTTGCCAGTCCAGGATCTCTTCGGTGGAATCATCGCATTTGGGATCCTCAGCTCCACGCAGCCTATGAAGAGAGGCTGAGGTGCAGGAAGGCCCAGGGTCCCAACCCTGATGATAGGAAAGACTCTCTGCCTTGGGGATGTCTACCAGACCCATGACCGTTCATTAGGCTCAGATTCAGTCATTGGACAAATATTACTAAAGCCCCATCTACGTTCCATACACTGAGCCAGGTATGTTCATTAGTATACACTAGTGCATAAAACAGGCTATCCCTGTCCTTACAGAGTTTAAAATCTAGTAGCAGAGATAAGACATGTAAACTAAATAAATAAATGAAATATATAATTACCAATTGCAATGAAGTGCTCCAAATAAAACAGTGTCAAGGAATAAGAAAGGTGGGAACAGCATTCACACAGTGAGGTCAGAAAAAAAAGTGCCCTTTCTAAATGCTGAATTGATCAAGAGAAGTAGCTGGCCATTTGAAGAAGAGCAGAAGGAAAACGACTGCACTCACAAGAAACAGCAATGGTGAAGGCCCTGAGGCTGTACGTACAAAGACCTTGCACACACACAAAAAAGGAAAGAAAATCAGTGGGGCTGGAGGATGGTGGGCAGGTAAGAGAAGAGATTGGGAAGGTGGCAAAGCAGGCAGGGGCCAGGTCACACAGAATTTTGTAGGCCATGAAAAAAGAAAACCACCCTAAGGAAATCCTGGAGCTAAAGACCAAGGGCCTGTGCTTTGCAGTTTGAGGTAGAGGCAAACCTTGGTACTGTAGAAAAGAAAGAAGCGTCTCTACTGATGCAGCTGAAAAAAAGGACTTAAAGCTCATATACCCACAACCCAGTCATAACATTCGCCCAACAACCAGGAATGGGGGTGAAACTGGACACCATCTCACCCCCAAATACCACTCTGATTATCCTTTGGAAATGCCCTCAATCTCCCCTGGTACTGCCTGTTAACCTTTCTAAGCCGAAACTCCCAGGGAGCACCCCAGCGTGGCCCCATTGTCTCTCATCCTGTCCAAAGGCCACTCACAGGGCCTGAGCTTCACCCAGACCAGTCCTAAGGGAGAAACCTGGTTCAGGCATGGAAGGCCTCAGTTGGGGACAGGTACTCACAGGTCACAGTCTTCCCCATCCACAAGCACTAGGACCACCGCATGAGTCAGTGGAGTATTTCAATATTGTATAGTGTGATTGTTGGGAATTGCAAGCTGGGAGTGGAGATAGAAACAGAAAGGAGATGATATCTGAGTGAAAGAGGTTTTGTTCATGTGCTTTGTTGTAATGGAAACAATACAACAAAACCTAGGTCAGAATTTGCCTACTAAAGAGTTCCTATAGCAAACAAAATCCTGGGACAACTAGGGATGGGCCTAATCCATCAGGAACTGATCATTGGACTAAGCACGGGCCCCTACTCTGACATTCTAGCTATGCACCTTTGGAAACAGGGGAGTTCTCTAAGGGAGATGGATGCACTCAGAGTGCTTTCATAGCAATTGTGAAGTTCATAGCTGCTCCCCCACCATCATGGTTTCTAAATGGCTCCCCTAAATGAACCTCTGCTATCCTACCTGCCCCGTCCCTGCTTCTGGGCCACTTCTCATGCCATGCTGCTCTTTGGTCACTCTGGCTCCATTTCCCAAATCCTCAATCCCAGTCCTCTTCAAGGATCCAGGAATCTAGATCTGGGATGAATATGCAACCCTGCCATCTTCTCAGCCGTGTGAAAGATGTTTAATCTCTGTAAGCCTCAATTTCCTCCTCTGTAAAATAAGAAGGAGGCACCACTTACCTTGCCAGGAATTGAGTAAATAAAGCAAAGCACTGGTTTTCCCTTCTAAATCTCAGATCAGACTCCTTCTCTTCTCTGAAGCTTGCCTTGACTATTTCTCCCCACGGCAGACTCTTCTCTTCCGTGTGTATCTGTTATAGCAATTGCCAGGTTGGCGGTAACTGTTTGCAGGTCTGTCTGCTGGGATGCTAGAAGCTCTTTGAAAGTGGGTACTCTGATTTTTCATCTATATATTCTAAGGAAACGCACAAAGGAATGAATGTGGAAAGTACCTGGTCCAGTACATCCCTCATAAAATATGACAATAAATATTTCATCTTCCTGTGTGGTATTTCAATATGTCATCTTATGTTGTAATTATTGTGTGCATGTCTTATCTTTTTCACTATGTTTTATATTCTTTGGCGCTATGGGCACATCTTAGCCATTTTAAAAAAATTGCTAGTTACATTTACATACAGTAAAATTTATTCTTTGGTATAAAAAGTTCTCTGAGTTTGGGCAAATGCAAAAAGTCATGTAGCCCACCAGTCTTAGGCATTTTTCATTTCTCCCTAACTACTTTACGTTTTCATATATTTTTACTGAATAAATGAATGAATAACTGAGTGAGGGGAACAATGAATAAACAACTACTTGCTGGGAAAGTTTCCACAATACCTACTCAGATAGTTCTTCAGTCAAAGAAAATAACAAGGATAGGACTGCAACAGCTGTACCACCTTTCTGAAAAGCAATTTCTCAGTATCTAGCTGAAATCTTTTTTAAAAAGTTCCTATACCCTCTGGCCCAGTATTTCCACCTCTAAAATCTTATCCAGAAGAAATAATCAGATTCTCACAATAATTTAGAAACCAGGAAGGTCACACAACAGCATTATTCATAATAGCAAGGCATAAGAAATGACAAAAATGCCCAACAATATAGAAATGGTTGAACTATGGTACTTCCATATGATAAGATGAAAAATCATGCTTGTGCATTCTTATTTGATCATATTGAATACAATGTACAAGTATATAATGAGAAGCGTAAAAGCAATCTATAAAACAGATATATAATACTAATAAGTGATTTAATAAATATATATGCATATATGTGTATAGTGTCTAATGACCGTGTTAAATAGAAAAACACTTATATAAAATATCAACCTAATTTTGTAAATAAATGCACATATATGTTAGCAGAATCATCTGTGAGTGAGGTGATCTTTAGTTTCTTCATTACAGATTTTTGGATTTTCTCATTTGTTATGATAGCTTTGCCTATTTCTTTCATAATTAGGAAAAAAGTGTTATAAAAATAGGGTTGAAAGTCCTTTATTTCTGCTTTAAAAATCTCATAACCTTTATTTCATTTCTAGATGATTCAGTGGTGGCTAAATTTTACCATTCAAGATGTGGCATATGGCTTTGCTTATTGAGAACGTGCTTTTCTGTCTGAAGCATGTTCAGAAATAGCCCATCCCACCGGTGGGTGACACATTCCCTGCACACACCTCCAGGATCAGCCCCTGTCCCAGGGCACTGAGGCTTCAACAGTGGTTACATCGGGAGAACATCAGATAAAGGACACTGAGTAGAGTCTGGGGCCCAAACAGTAGGTACACTTTTACCACTAACATGCCACAGGACGTTCCTTAACCTCAAGTGCAAGGACCACACTTGATTCACTTCTGTATCCCTGGCAACTAGCAGAGTGGGTGGCCCACACAACAGACAGCCAAATAACGCTTGTTAAAGGAGGATGGGTAAGACATGAGTGAAAGCTGGAAGGTGGAAGAATAACAAGATGTGCTCTGGAATTTTCAAGTAATGACCCTGCTCTCGAGAACCGGTATGGTGGCCCGATTGCAGCAAACAGCTCTATGCCACATCTCCCTGTCCACACTCACTGCAAGGTGACTTTAGCCTTGCCCATCAAGAGTCACTGTCTGTTATCCCAGGTCCTTTAATCTGGACTGGTCTTTTTGTTGTTGTTGTATGCTACACGGTGGGGTCACATTTCATTCTTTTTCCATGTGACTTTCCTGTTATCGCAGCACCATTTGTTGAATTTTTGGGGGGGTGGGGTGGGAAGGAAGTGCATGGGCCGGGAATCGAACCCCAGTCTCATGCATGGCAGGTGAGAATTCTACCACTGAACTACCCTTGAACCCCCTTCTGAGCTGGTCTTATAATTTCTTCTGCCCAACAGAATATGGCAGAATTGATGGCGTTCCAGTTCTGAGCTTAGGCCCCCAGAGACTTTTCATGCTTCTACTCACTCTTATAGAACTCTGCCTAACAACCAAGTGAACAAGTCTGAGCTAACTTGCAGGAGGATGAGACATGAGGCCCAGCTGCCCCCATCACCCCAGCCAGGCAACCCCCAAGAACAGTCACCCAGCTGACCCGTGCATGACTGCAGATGCATGAGAGAGCCCAACCAAAACCAGAACAACTGCCCAACTGAGCCCAGCCCAAGGTGTCAACTTATAGAAGCCTGAGCAATTAAACATGGGCTCATAAACCACTAAGTCTTGGGAGACGAGTGGCAAATGCAACTTTAGTTCAGCTTGTAAATCTCTATTTCTATATCTTGAAGGCACCTAGAACTCTGCATATTTAAAACTGAACTCATGTTCTCCCTCCCAAAACCTCTAATGTGTGATGAATGACATGACTATTCTTCCCACTACATAGACAAAAATCCAGAAATCACCCTCAAATCTTCCCTTGCCCTCCTTCTCATCCTTCCATAACCAATGCATCAAATTCTTGATTCTGTCCTATAGATACTTCTCAAATCCATTTACTTCACTCAACCTCTATCACCAACATTTCCCCAGTTAACCACCAATCCAGCTCTGCTGCAACCTTTGACATGCTACTTCATTTCTCTAAGCTTCAGGTTCCTTGACTATAAAATGAGGATAATGCTAGTACCTACTTTGTGGGGTTGTTGTGTACATTAATGAGATAATACATTTTTAAAATGCTCAGTAAAGGATCTGGTATAGAATAAATACCAATAAATATATATTTTCCTTAATAATGTGGCAAATAGTGCTCACTTATGATGAGTCTCTCCTCATCTACTGACGGTTTCCAAAATCTCACTTACGTGCAGGCAAAAGCAAACTGCTTATTCTTCACTGATCTCTCATTCTCTCTCTTGCCGCCAGATCTTTACGCATACTTTTTCCTCCCTCTTTTATGTCCTTCCTATCCATCCATTACAGGTGAACTCCTGTTCAGCCTGCAAAACCCAGGTCATATTTTTACTTCCGTACTTCCATTGGCTCCCTGCCCCACCCCCTATAGAGATGATTATTTATTCTGTTTTGTTATTTCTGTACTCAGTACATGCTTGTATTTTATTGCAAATTATAATAACTTATTTATTTATATCCATCTCTAGTGCACTGTTAGCTACTAGAAAGCAGAATTCACGTCTTAATAACCCCAGCACCTAGAACAGTGCCTAGTACATAGTATGTGCTAAATTAATGCTTGGTGAATAGATAAATAAATGACAACTCACACGGAGGTCCACTACTACTTCTCAGCAGCAGACCCTGGAAACACAATGTCTTCTGCTTCAGAAGTCTTAGATCCTTCAGCGCCAAAGTAACTGGCACCCAAATGGAAAATATTTGCTGTCACTCCCCCACCCAGATTCCAAATTCCAGTTCAAAACTAAATTCCTGTCTGCCCGCCAGGGTAGCCCACAGTTTTACTGCAAATGTTTCCCTCAATGCTCCCTTGTGCATAACCTTAACTATGTTGTTTACTGCCATGAATACCATAATATATATTTAAATATGCTGTAAAGGTCAGACAGCTGAGCCATACTCCTTCTTGGGAATCCATTTCACACCACAGCAGAGTCAGGCCTCCCAGCACTCACTCAAATCCAGATTTGAAGGGAAATTATGGAGCCTTTTTTTCTGGTGTGAAGATGACCCCATCTTGCATCATATTCTATAGATTTAACTATAAATCCATCTGTTACAAGCTGGGAGAGCGGCAAGTGTTAGAAACCACAGAATGATTTTAACTTTTGAGCTGTCACCCTCACATTCAGAAAGTTCAGCTATAAAAAACAGTCTCAAGTTTAAAAATATATTTACAGGGAAAAAAAAAGGGATGGAGAAAGCATTTGGAGGACAGATGGTACTTCCCCACTACCAACAACTCGAGATAAAATTCTTAAACTTTGCGAAGGACACTCATGTCTTTTGTTCTGCTTTCTCATCAAGTCACCTCTTCCCTTCCTTACCCTGATGCCTTCAGTTTAGCTCTCTTAGATTTAGAGGTTCAAAGACCTCTGATGGGAAATTACTAAACAATGGATCCTCTCTCCACAGAAATAAATCCTCATAAAAATTTCTACCCAATACCAGAGTGTTTGTGGATCCTATAAAGCCTCTACATGGACCAAGGAACCCGAGAAACAATTTGTTCTGCAGCATCCCTAAGCTGAAAGAATAGATAACTGAAAGAATAAATAACGGTAGGTTGAAAACTCCAAAACCAAAATGGAGCAATGTGTGCAAAACACACACACACACAACCTCACACACAGACACACACACTTTGTGCAGGGAATTTAGTGGCGATATTATTGGGAGGAGATCGGTTCTGAAGGACAACAATCCAAAGGGCCCTGAAAATACCGCCTGGGAGTGCACATCCTGCAGGATTTTCCCAGAGGCGTTCAGAATGCAAGAGGAAGAAAAGGTTTGGGTTGGGTTCCAATGTAGGCAGTAGGGAACATGCCTCTTTCCACAAAGCCTTCGGCAGTCCAGATGGTCTTCACAGTTAGTCATTATCCAAAGTGGAAAGGGAGATTTCAAGAGCCCAGAGAAGACCCTATTCTAACAAACAGCCTTACTTCTCTTCCATATGTTTTCATTATAAAACACACAACACCAAAGACAATTTGGGGAAGAAAAAACAAAACGTCGCCCATAAGCACATAGCCTCTTAAAACTATTACTGACTTTTCAGTTGCTTTTTAGTTGGCTGACATGTAGGTCTTCGTACAGAGTTGTGATTGAGCATTTATAACATTTTGAACTGCTTTTTTTTTAATATCTAATGTATCGTAAATGTATTTCCATTTTTCCAGGAAGTGTTCATAATGCTCATTATTGCTATGAAGGAAGAACCCTTAATGTGTTTCATTTTTTTTTAAAGTGCTTTTAATGCATTTAGCTTATTTTCATTTTTGAATGAATTCTTGCAATTAATTCCAAGGCACAATATTACTTGTCCAAAGGTCATGCGCAATGTCATGGCCCTGGGGACATCTTGCCATATTGCTTTCCAAATAGCTGCTCTGATTTACAATGTCACTAGAATGATTATTCCAAGTACACCCAAACTGAAGGAGGTACTAGACTTACCCTCTGGGCACACAGGAAGTTAATTCAGAGGAAACAGCTTGCAATAGGGGGGAGACATAGTATGTTATTCAGTCACAAACAACCTTAGCTAGAATTGTGGCTCTACCAATTACTAGCTGGGTGATCCCAGAAAGGATACTTGGCCTTTCTGTGCCTCAGTTTCCTCATCTGGAAGCTAAGGACAAATTGACCTACTTCACATAAAGTTTAAAAAGTGGCAAAAATTATTTATAGGCAAATGTTCAGAACTTCTTTCCCAACACCACTCCCATCCAATGGGCCTGTAATGCAGGCTCGGGTAATGTATGGGAAGATAAGCAGAGTATTTGAGATAGAGGTTTTCCCAAAAAAAACAGGACTGAGATTTACTGATATACTCAGAGAGAGAGAGGAAGGAAAACAAATGGGATAAATGGAGAGGGGAGAGAAGCAGCAAAATTAAAGAGAAAGAAGTTTTGAACAAGGAAGAGAGTGGAGGGTATTGAGTGAGGGGCTCTGGACGGCAAAGTGAAGTACGTAGAACATGAGAAAGTTGGAGAGTGGAGGGAATAAGGGGCAAACATAAAGGAAAAGGGATTTAAAAACAGATACTGGGCAGGCCACGGTGGCTCAGCAGGCAAGAATGCTTGCCTGACATGCCAGAGGACCCAGGTTCGCTTCCCGGTGCCTGCCCACGTAAAAAAAAAAAAAAAAAGAACAGATACTGTGGTTGTTAATTACATTAAGTCGCTCCCTGCTCCATTCTTTCACCCCTACTCAGAAATCCCCCAGTTCTCCCCACTGCCTCCCAAAGGAAGTCCTAACAGCTTAGGGGGACATTTTAGCCTCTCCAGTGAGATGGAAAGTGAAAATGGACACAAAACCTTCTTTTTATCAGTATCCTACACACTATTCCAGCCAAAACCACTTTCAAGTTACATGGGAGAAACTGAGATGTCCTGAGAATTCCTTGCACATTCCTTCCAGACCTTTGCTGATATTCCTTCTTTCAGTCTCCCTCCCTCCCTCTCAAAATCCGTCAAGCCACTTGGTGTGGCTTCTCCTTTGGGAAGCCTTCCCCAGCCTCCCATTTGGAATTACTCTCACTGTCCTCTGTGCTCACAGGACAATTTATCTACATCTCTTCTATAACTAATACAACCACATCCTACGTGTACTAGTTCCCTGTGTACATGTACATTTCTTTCTATTCAAGGGTAAGCAAGGACAGGGAATATGTGTAGCCCGTGATAACTCACATTAGATATGGGCTGCACTGGAAGTTAGAATTAGTTCCTTGGAGCACCTGAGAATCAGCTAAGGGCAACATTCATGGCTTTCCCCCACCTCATTTATCTGCTTGTCTTAACCCCACCTATTTGAATGAATGAATAATCAATGCACAAATGAATGAATGAAAATTGGGTGTCTAGCGCCAATCCTATCCTAAGGCACAAAGGAGGCTCACACCCACCAGCCAGTCCATCTGTAAGCTTTCTGGTAGTTTTCAAACAAATATGCCCAACTCATATGACTTGGCTTCGCTTTTGGATTCCTGAATGGTATCAATTTTCCAAGTTTTATCCTATCTGTGCCAGGAGCTTTGTTGAATTCTGAAGATTGAATATCAACTTTTATAATAAATGTGTTAAGATCCCACTTCTGTGATGCAGTCTGAGCTCACAGAAAGGGACTATACTAAGCTTCGGGTGATGGGTTTTGCTGCTAACTATGTGATAATGATCAAGTCACTTCATCTATTTTAGCCTCTATATCCTGCCTGTATAATGCAACCAAACATGCCCACCCTGCCAACTCCCACGAACATTGTGAGAAATACCTGAAATTCTATAACAAGGGCACTTTACGAAAGTATCAAGTATGTTAAAAGAGAAAGGAAACTTATGTTTACTTTGAGACCCCGCTAGGAAGCAAGGACCATGAAAGAAATTTTCACAGCCTGCTTCATCCTCTCTATAGTCCCTACAACCACAAATACATATACATGAGGCAAGACTACAAGAACTGACTTCAAATCCTGGTTCTTGCATTAAGCAGTTATGTGACCTTAGGCCAGCTTCATTTACCTTTATAAGCACCTGTTTCTCATCTCTAAAATGGGAATGATAATTCTTATCTCCTGGGGTCTGCAGGAGCGTCAAAGAGATAGATGTTCCTGTAAAAAAATGCTGTGAAAACTATAAAGAGCTACATAATTTCAAGGTATCATTATCACTAAAATAACAGAACTCTTTACCTTAACAAGGTGACCAGATAATGGATGTAAGAAGGTAAGGCACATCTGCCAAGTTGGAGATTGACATCCCAAAACAGTTCCTTTGGATTGATTTGGGTCTCAGCATTGGGGGATAAAAGACTTAGCTGATCTTTCCCTGAAGTTTGAGAGCGTCATTAATGGAGGAGAAGAGAGTTGGAAAGATCCCTGGGATAGCAGTAAATTTAGCCAAAGAAGGAGACCAGAGGAGGCAAAGGACTCTCTAAAGAAGAGCTGGAGGAAAAAACAATCAGGAAAAAACTGCCTTTCCTAAGAATCCAAAAGCAAAAATGGGGTCACTCACCTATGGTAAGAGTTTGAGTGAGTATACGAGCCTGGGGACTCTGGCAGGAACATTAAATGTTTTCCCTATAAACAACAATCCAGAAACCCAGAGAGGGAGAGAGGTGATAATGTAGAAGGGAAAAAAGTACCAAGGATGGGTCATACAGAATATTAAAGAAAATGCTTACAGCAGTGGTTCTAAGAAATATTTAAGTCCAGAAAATCTTTCCTTAAAGGAAAATCATGTGGGAACCCAATGCATAAAACAGATTCAAGTCCAAGTGAGCCCACTGAGGAGAGGGCTGAGGTCTGAACCCTCAACGTCACAGCCTCTGCGCTCCCCTCCCCTACATGCAGCTTCGGAGAGGAATGAGAGGAGCCCTAAGGGATCTGACAGCAGAATTAGAAGGCTTAATAAGAGATAGGATCTGTGACAAAAATGACCAGCTCTCCTCCATTATCCATCCTCCCTCTCCATCTCTCCCTTTTTATGATTGTCTTGGTTTGTCAGTCCGCTATGATAAATGTTACATAACAGGTTCACTGAAACAACAGTAATTTCTTGGCTCACAATTTTGAGGCTAAAAAATGTCTAAAATCAAGTTATCAGCAAGGCTTGCTTTCTCCTGGGAGTCTCTGGCGCCCGGGTGCTGATTTGCCTCAATCCTTGGGGTTCCCTGGCTTTCCTGTCGTAGACGATGCTTTCTACTTTCTCTTTCAGGTTCCCACTGACCTTCAGCTTCTATGACATCGAAGTCCACTTTATGAGGCCTCCAGTAATGCAGATTAAGGCCCACCCTTATTCACTTGGTCCACACTCACTAAAATGTAACATCTTCAAAAGGCCCTATTTATAATGGGTTCACCCCCACGGGGACATGGATTAAGATTAAGAACATGTATAAATCAGGGTACATAATTCAACCTACCTCAGTAGTAGAATCCCTCCTACCAAATTTTAGTCCCCATCTAGCTAAAGACTTTATTTCCCTGCCTCCCTTGCAGGTGGAAGGACTATGAGACTAAGTTTTATGCCAGTGGAATGTGAGTGGGAATGATGTGTGTGATTTCTAAGTCATTTCTTTAAAACGAAATCACTTGCCATCACATGCTAGCCTGTGCTGTTGGCACAGACATGACAATGATTACTTCAACTGGGTAGAAAGAACAATCTTAGAGGGTGGGGAAGCCACAAGATGGAAGGAAACCGGGTCTCTGGATGACCCTGTGGAGTAGAGCCACCTTCCATCCTTGGACCACCCACCTATACCTGGACATGGGAAAAAAAAGAAGTCTGCATCTTGCTTTAGCCTCAGCATTCTGGTCTGTTGGTATCAAAAATCTAACCTATCAAATAAAATCATTACCTACCCCCCCCCTTGGCACATGATGTCCAGAGGTGAAAGTCTCCCTGGAAAATTGGGCCCTGGCACTGTGGGATCAATAACACCTTCCTGACCAAAAGGGGGAAAATAAATGTAACAAAATAAGGTATCAGTGGCTAAAAGAGTTCAAATAAAGTTGATAGGCTATTCTGAAGGTACTCTTAAGTAAGCTTTAGCTAGATATTGCTAATTACCATGGTTTGCCAACCCACAAACAACACCATTCCTTGTTAACCCTAAAGAACACTGTTCTAGTTTGCTAGCTGCCAGAATGCAATATACCAGAAACAGAATGGCTTTTAAAAAGGGGAATTTAATAAGTTACTAGTTAACAGTTCTAAGGCCGAGAAAATGTCCCAATTAAAACAAGTCTATAGAAATGACCAATCAAAGGCATCCAGGGAAAGTTACCTCGGTTCAAGAAGGCCAATGAAGTTCAGGGTCTCTCTCTTAAGTGGAAAGGTACATGGTAACACGGTTAGGGTTTCTCTCTCATCTGCAAAGGCACATGGTGAACATGGTGTCATCTGCCAGCTTTCTCTCCTGGCTTCTTGTTTCATGAAGCTCCCCAAGAAATATTTTCCTTCTTCATTTCCAAAGGTCACTGGCTGATGGACTGTCTGCTTTGTGGTGCTGCAGCATTCTCTGCTCTCTCCGAAGTGCCCATTCTTCAAAACATTTCCTCTTTTATAGGACTTCAGAAACTAATCAAGACCTACCCAAATGGTGGAGACATGTCATCACCTAATCCAGCTTAACAACCACTCTTGATTAAATCACATCTTCAGGGAGATGATCTGATTACAGTTTCAAACATACAGTATTGAATACGGATTATTCTAACTTTATGGCATGGGATTTTGATTAAAACATGGCTTTTCTAGGGTACCTACATCCTTTCAAACCAGCAAAAATACCTAAGGCTCTATCCAACATCCTACAAAAGTTTCAGACCCTAAGATTACTTTCCAGAAACCTACAACCTCCAGATGGTTCCTAAGCCAGGTAAGTCCTGAGAAACCCAGAGCGGCCAGCCTTTCCAAAACATCAACTAGTTCCATCCCCCATCCCACACTGTCGACACCCCTTTTCAACATGAAAAAAGTTAGAATGGGCATAGCCCAAATACCCCTAAAGACTGGGAGAGAAGGATCAAAGGAGAAGGCAGAGTTTTAACAGCGGAGATGGGATTTAACAAAGGAGTATGACTGCTGAATCACTATATTAACATTCCTTTTCAGTCTCCAGTATCTTGGATCAGCTAGAAGGAAAAACCTGAAAGTGTGGAACTATAACCCATTGTATTAGTTAGGGTTCTCTAGAGAAACAGAATCAACAGGGAACACTTGCAAATATAAAATTTATAAAAGTGTCTCACGTGACCGCAGGAACGCAGAGTCCAAAATCCACAGGGCAGGTTACAAAGCCGACGACTCTGATGGAGGGTCTGGATGAACTCCACAGGAGAGGCTCACCAGCCAAAGCAGGAATGGAACCTGTCTCCTCTGAGTTCTCCTTAAAAGGCTTCCCATGATTAGATTTAGCATCACTAATTGCAGAAGACACTCCCCTTTGGCTGATTACAAATGGAATCAGCTGTGGATGCAGCTGACGGGATCATGACCTAATCCTATGAAATGTCCTCATTGCAACAGACAGGCCAGCGCTTGCCCAATCAGATAAACAGGTACCACAAGTTGACACGTGTCCCTAACCATGACAGTCCACCCCTTGTCAACTTGGCACCCATACATATATCACCTTAAACCATACTTAATTTCCAAATGAAAACAAATAAGCACACATTTTTTTCTTTTACCTGACAATACTCAACTGTCCTGCATATAACTGGAAACACATTAAATCTCTCCAGAATAGGGTGCAAATCCTTG
>PVIY010003677.1:0-52818 GCA_004026745.1 Myrmecophaga tridactyla
CAGGGATACCATATTTCTGGGTTCTTAGTATTAGAAGTTTCTTATTTATTAACATAAAGGTTAACCCACATCCCTGTAGCTTTCATATATTGGTTCAAACTTCAATCCCTGAAGACAAACAGAACATGTCCAATTCTCCTGAAGACTGCGATCCTATTACCCTGAATTTATTCACCTGATTAAGTTCCAGTAATTCTTCCAAGCCAAGGTAATCTATTATGGAAGGGTTTTTATTTTTACATCATCCTGATTGGCATTATCTAGCAGATGTCATTTGATCAGCAAAGGGTATTTGCTGGGGGCATCACCTCTGCTGTTATTTATATATACGTAAATAATATTATAGATTATGTATTGCAATATATTATGTATAACATTTCTACTAATGTCTAAGTTTTTAGTTTGTTTTGTTTATTCATTTATTCATTCACTTGGAAGACTAATATTTTGTCAGCCACATATTGTGGTTGATTTATATTTACTATACTTAATCTCTCTTTTCTTTCCTAGTTTTTTCTAATTCTTATTGTTCCAAAGAAGCACTAATCATGCAAATATTTTGTCACTTGAACTAGATCATCAATCCTTTTGGGCAAAGGCTAATTTATAGTCCTTCATTTCTTCAGCTGTATTTATTTGACTCTCTAAGGTTTACTTCAACTCCAGAATTCTCTAACTCTACAAATATATGGTCTTCCTGTGTTGTACATCATTCTAAGAAAATAGTAAATAAACAAGTCCTTGCTGCTTGGTTGAATTTATTCTGAGCTGATGACTAACGATTATAAATAAAGGAAATAAAGCTCACTTTATTTCTCCCTTCTGAAGAGGAAGGGATCCTTTCCCAATCATCTCTTGGAGGAAAATATCTCATCTGATCTAAACTCTCTTCTACTGGTAGCATATTTATTGGTCAAATGGGAATATAAAACAGAAAATATAGTGTTACTGGTATTAGGCAGGCTAATTTCAAAATGAGTTCTTATCTTATTAACAAAAATCAACACATATAGTAACTTTAGGTCAGTAATTATAGCAATACCAAAATGAAATAATCTAATTATCTAGGCAATTAGTAAAGATGAGACAGGAAGATATATTTTCAAAGACTTCAATCTTGTGAATGTTAATACAAAAGAGAAACAATATATAATTATTAAAAAGTTATCATTTTGTGTCCCTACCATGTGTTTGGAAAATGCTGTGTGCATTTTAAGGTGTTATTGCTGTACAACTTACTATCTCAAACTTTAGTGACTAAAGCAAGAAGTGTTCATTTGGTTTGCAAGTTAGTCAGCTGAGTAGCTCTTCTGGACTGGGTGAGGCTCAATTGATTCCAGTTGGGCTTGCCAAGGCATCTGCAGTCAGCTGGTGGACTCGTCAGACCCCTTAGGGTGGAGTCTCAGAATCTGTCCATGCAGTGGCTACCCCCTACCTTACTTATGGTGGTGGCAAAGTTCCAAGAAGGTGAGGAATATCTTCTAGGTTCTGAAGCCTAGAAACAGAACTGGTCCACCCTCCCTTCCTTCACATTCTATTGGCCAAAGCAAGTCACCAGGAGAAGGAGAAGAATACACAATTTATCCTCATCCTCCAGTTTAATTCTTCATAAAAACACACCGTGTCTCCTTAAATACAGATGCATGTATGAATCCCAAGACGTTTATAATTTTAAAATAGTTCATTGCCTTCATGAATGCTGTGTATCTAAAGCTAATATTTTTCTCAAGACATAGTCTGGTGGTATGGATTTTGAAGATGAGCTGTAGAGATAAAATGTTCTAAATCGTTCATTAAAATAGCCAAATGATAAAAACATAATTGATTTATTGAATCAACATTAAAAATATTAATCAAAAGTACAAATTATTTTATTATTCAAAAAGGTTTTCTAAGTATAGCATACTTTTGGGCTTAAAGTAATTATAATTGATTACTGTTGTTCATTGAGATCTGATTTCTTTGGCTCTAGTTGTCCATACACCCACATTTGTTCTATTAATAGTAATTAAACTTTTATTGAAATATGTTTGGTTCATTTTTGTCATTTGGTATTTCCCACATATAACTTGAAATATATATAACTACGACTACGACACAGCACTTGTTAATAAAACAATATTGAAAACTGGTTATATGTTAAAAGTGTATAATTTAGGAGATGAAAAACAAAGCTCTTTTGGTATTAAGAAGTAAGTTTTGGCAGAAGGATTTTATAATTTTATGTTTGGCTTCTAAACTTTTCTCTCTATATTTATCTCATATTTAGTAATAAGATAATGGAAAAGCAAATGTGAGGATATTACTTCTCATTGGAAAATTATGAGCATAGCAAACATTATTATTCCAGATAGCATGCTATGAATTATTTTAAGCATTTCCATTTTTGCGTCTTTCTTCTTTGTACCTTTTAAGTTACCTATGCTAAAATGCCCTTGTAGAATACAACTAGATGGGCACATGTGTGGTGCAGGTGGGAGGAATTAAATGGCATGTTTTTAAAGAAAATCTAGAATAAACTCCTGCCTCTGGTGTCATAGAAGTCTAGGGACATGGATCAGTTCTCCACTGCAAAAACTAATATCCTGGATAAAATTTAAAAATATAAAAGTAAATGCATGGATGAGCAGACAACAAAGTAAGGCTTTTCATTCCCCAAATCTAAATAGGTGGCCAGGGAATTAAGTAGAGCTTTGAATTTCACTTTCAAATGGAGGGCATTTGCCAATGTTAAACTTCACATTTTATAGCCTCATAGGAAATAGTGTATAAGTGGAAAAACCCAAGGCTTACTTAAAAGCAAGGAGACTAGTAGGAAAGTCTCCCCTAAAAAAGTGGGACACTGAAGTTTATTTCCTCTATTGCAGGGAAAAGAAGAAATAAACCTGCCCCACCACAGCAATGAACTTCAAATCCAAAACTTTATATTGAATATCAAAGAAAATCACAACTGATGATTGGAAGCCACAGGTGGGCCCTCCCTTAGTTTTGTAGCCTGAAATAAAATAATCTGGCTGATCCAAAAAAATCATGCAGATGTGAATTTAATTTAGAACCTGGCATCAGTACTGCCATGTTCCATTTTGGCACAGTCTTTTCAGACAATGCTGTAGTGTTTAAGAATTTAGTGGGCTGAGGCACTTCAGTAGGCTTACTGGATTTGAATTTTCTTTCTAGTTTCCTTTCAGCTATGTGATTTAGGCCAAGTTATTAAATCTTCCTTTTACTTTAGCTTCCTTGTTATAAAATAAGGATTAAATGAATTATTATTTAAAAGTTCTTAGAATATTGTTTGACACATAAACATTGAGTGCTGTTTCAAAACGCAAGTAACTCTATGTTACAAATAAAATAGCATGCCATCACGGAACTAATAATACTATAATCAGAAAAACAACAACAAACCAGATTTTGCTGACAGAAATTTGATTTCTGGATAATTAGTTTGGTAAATTAGATTTTATAAATTGAGCATAAAAGTTTATGACTAACATAATATCTTGTGTCAAAAAAACATTTGAAACATTTTTCTGAAAAGATTACAGGCTCTTAAACTTTACTATTGAGTAAAGTAGTTATAATAATCCATTTCTGTTAAAGGATTTAGATCACATTTAATTGATAAGCAAGTTAATATCAGAAACAATCCATTTAATAGTTTTCTGATAGGTTAGAAAAAAATGGAAACAATGTTAAAATAGTATGTTATACCAATGACAAAAATTAACTTATTAAAATGTTCTGTCAAATTGTTGAATCAGCAGAGATACAAAAGAATGTATACACACAATAATAAAGGTCCAATTAGCAATTTCAATATTGAATTTGCTACTACCAGGAAGTAATTAATGAGCTTAGCCAAGAAGCAATAACAGAAAAAATTACAAAGTTCTGGAAATAGTAAAATCCAAATGATTTGTATTCTCTTGGAAGACTATCTTTGACCATCCTGATTTCTCTTACAGATTATACTCAAGTGATTGTTGTTTATCTGTTAAGTAAAGGAAAATGACCACCTGCATTGAACTTTCCTGGGAGATAACCCCTTTCAGAGAAGGGTTTGTCCAGAAGACAAAAAGCAATTGACCTGAAAGAGTTTTCTAAGACAACTGAACAACACATCATAAAGGGTTACTGATAAGCAAAATCTAGTAGTAAAACTAGTTTCAGATCAATAGAGACAGCTTATCAGAATGGACAAACATATCATATTAATCAATGTATATCTGTTCCCCACTCTGTAAGACGCCCTCCCCCACAGTGTCAATCAGAACCCTTCTTTACTTGCTTCTGCATTTGCCCTGAATGAGCTTACACTTTTTACCCCTTTGGTGGAGCTACTTCTACTTTCTGGATAGGATGCTGCCTGATTCACGAATTGCTCAGCCAAGCTGTGAGATCATAGACAGCATGAAAAGTTTTTTTTTTTAAATCGCATCTATGCACTAGAAACAATAAAGAATAGTGTGAATTAATTATGATGTATAACTGTGAAGAATCAGTTCAAAGTCACCTTTACGAACAATCCTTAAAAGGTATTTAAATAATTACATTACCACATATATTGCGTTATAGTGATCAGCTCTTGTGAATAGTTGAGAGACAATATTCTATGGATGGGCCCTTCAGTTTCAACAGAGAAACCTTTATAAGTTCCTTTTTTAAAATACTTCACTGTCTACAAATTAGTTAGACAATGTGTGAGAAGTTAGTGCTAAATATACTGATTATTAATTAATTTGCTGATTAATTTAAATGGCCAACTCTTTTAGTGTTAATAGACATCAGCTTATTCTAAAACAGAGGATGACAGAGAGAGGAATAACTTCCTAGGTGGTTACATCTATAGCAAAATGTTCTAAGGTCAGTCCTCAAACATGCAAATCTGCTCAATGCTTTTCTTTCAAAGGCAGTGTGCAATCTCAAATTGCATAAGCTTTTAGAACATATAACTCATAGAATACATTGATTTAAATTATTGACTCAAAGTAACAAATTTTGGGTTATATTGAAAGTATCTTGGAAATATTGAAAAAAAATTATTCTTTTTCTATTTGATTAGGAAACTACTATAAGCTACTTATCAGAAAATGCAAAATGTTATTTTTAATTAACATTGAGAAAATAAGATTTATACAAAGATAAATCACTTGTGGGAAATTTAATGTCTTCACAAATACTGACATAAGAGACATATCTTTCAGTTAGAAAAAAGAAATTATTCTATCCTAAAAAAATCAGGAAAATTTTATTCTAGCCTTAAGTCATGTTTTGCTTTTTTTTTTCATTATCCAATAATGGCAGCAATACTGTTGAAGGACACACAGAATAAACACACACCATTAGACCTATCTGTTGGAACAATTGTTGCTTTCCTAACTTGAACTCTCAGAATGTCAATTATATCAAATTCAATTACAAGAGCATAAAGTTACTGAGTAGAGTGGGGTTTGTTTTTAGAAAGGTTTTTTGGGTGAAGGTTAACTGAAATATAACAATATTATTTTTCTTCTCTACATTGTTCTGGAGAAGTTAAATGTAAACTAGTTAATAAAAAAATTCAAATTGAACCAAAAGGAATTATGAATATGTATTTTAGGTAGACATTTCTTTCCTTTTCAGCATGAAATGCCATTTTGTCATACTATTTGCTCCTGTATAAAAGTGCATGTGGGGAAACATTATACATATATATGTATCCATATATATTTTTTTAGGCATATATTATATATATAGTTATTATAGACATACAAACATCTCAAAATTAAATAGTTGAAAAAGTTTAGAGACATGGGAAAAGTTTGGCCTCTTTAAATGTAGCAACATTGAATACTGATGACAATACCAGGTCAGAAAACTGCAATGACTTAGCACAGGGAAATTTTTCATTTTTACACTAAAAATCCAATACTCTAAAGCATAAGAACACATGGAGAGATAGAGATAAAAGTAGGAAAAAAAAAAAAAACAGAGTGGAAGCATTCCATAAGACTAACTTTGACATGCAAAAACTCTGACCTTGATTAGAATGTAAAATCTAAACCTTGGTATCATTCTCATCCAAGTAAAGGAAGGAAAGGAGTCTTAATCCAAATGTCTGTCCTTGTTGGAAAAAAACGTCAGCAAGATAAAAGCTCAGACTTCCAGAAAAGTTTCCTGGATAGACAATTGACCAACAAAATCAAAATAGATTTGGGGAAAGCAGTGGAAATATTTTGGGGGCTTCCCGGTGATCATGTGAAGAGCTGACGGGAAACCGCAGCTGTCCGAGGGCGTCTTCTGAGTAATCGTGAAGTTTTGCCCAACAGTAAATCAGGCATAAAAATTAGAGACTCACATATGTGTGCACATGCACACACACTGTAATCCTGTGTTTATGTAGGTGAAATGTGAAAAATAAAACCGATTTAGGTATTGCTGCATATGCAAAAAGCTTTGTCTTCACTAGCATCTAGGCTAAGAATTTCAGCGGAGATGCCTGTGCTGTGTGGACGGAAGTGGCAGCTGCCTGGTGGGCATCTGCAGTGCTCCGGAGAAAATGACCTGTCTGGGACAGCACCCTCACAGCCCCACCAATTTTCATGAATGCCAAATTCAGAACAAGAAGCCACAACATTATTTTACAAGATGAAATGGAAATTGAAGGGACACGTATGAAAATATTTCTTCAGTGTGAAAATGAATTATAAATTAATATAATTTTACATGCAAGCCAGGTTTAAACCTTTTTTGAAAATACTCAGATATAATTTAATTTGTTTTATTTCATCAACTGGAAAAATCATGTCCTTTTGTGACAATGTTTTATACCATTCAATTCATTATATTGTGATTTACTCTTAGGATGAGTTTTCAATACATCCTTCTATGTCAAATATCTTTTATGCAATTATGTGGTAATTTGGGTGGCTTCAAATTATTTTGAGGCTAGACATATAAGACTTCTAACTTCTGTTAAGTGACTAATAGGAGCAAACTTTTTAAAAATAAACATGTACACTATTCTTTTAAGGTGTGATGGCCTACAGTCTTCTCTTTCTTCCTTCTCTGATAGAATGTGTGGTGGAGCAGAGAACGGAGGCACATTGCGTAGCGGAAGCGTATAGGTCCTAGAACATGAGATAAGGAGGACTGATGTGGTGACTCCTTGGAGGCAGCCTGGGCACAGCTGCTGGTGGTCTTTAGGACAGTGGCTCTCAACCCTGCCAATAGGTTAAAATCAGCTGCATGATTTTAAATGTGCATGAGTGGTGCAGTGGTAGAATTCTCGCCTACCATGCAGGAGACCTGGGTTCAATTCCCAGCCCATGCACAATCCTGCCCTGTCCCCCCAAAAAAAAGTTGTGAAAATCTTCCCTATGATACACATATCCCATATTTATCACTGTGTGTGTACGTTTAGATATAGAAATAGCATATGGGAGAGATACATAAAAATTAGCTAGAGAATATTGAAAAACACTAATGTCTGTTTTGCTCTATTCTTTGAGATTCTGTTTAAATTTTTCTGGGCTGAAGGGTTCAATTAAATCAGTGTCTTAAAGAATGGGCTTGAGGATTGGGGTTTTTTAATGCTTCCTTAGTGATTCCATTGTTTGGTCAAGTTTGAAAACCACAACTCAAGGAGGACCCCCGCATGGGCGATGCCTGGCATGAAGGGAATGACAGGACTAGTAGCTGTGGAATGAGGGAGTAGAAAGAGCCTCTGCCTTTCTGGATCCTATGAGTAAGGATCCAGGTATTCCTATGGGTCCTAGAGTGGGGTGTGGAAGTGTTGATTGGGCTTCTGTACCAAGGAGATCACGAAAAGGAACCAGCTAGGCTGGGTGCTGAGGACCAGGAGAAATGGTATGGCTGGAGGTCAGTTGTAGATGTTATTAAACATCAGAGGAGTGAGAAGAAGGATCATGGTTTGAAGGACTCAGTCCAGCAAATCCCGCCAGCCACCTCCAATCAGAGAATGAAGCATGGCATCCTTTCACCTCTCTGCAGTACACATAGACTTACTCATCTTCTCTGGCACCCATATACCATCTTATGTTATAGAGTTCAACGTGAATTGTCAGCATATGTATATCAAACAATTGATCTTTTAAGTCCAATAAAACCTGGTGTGCAGGTTTGAAGCTGTTATGTACCCTAGAAAAATTACTGCCTCATAATCCTAATCCAATCTTGTAGGGGCAGACCAGCTATTTGGGTGGGACCCTTTGATGAGATTATTTCCATTGAGATGTAACCCCGCCTATCCAAGGTGGGTCTTAAATTAGTTTACTGGAGTCCTTAAAAGAGCTTATAGGGAGAAAGAAAGCTCAGGACTGATAAAGAGAGTAGGAAGATGAAACCAAAACACAGATACTTGGAAATGCTGAGAGAGTCTTTTTGAAACCAGAAGCCTGGAGAGAAGAATAGCAGACGCTGCCATTTGCTTCCCCATGTAACAGAGAAACCCCAGATATGATCAGCCTTTCTTGAGTGATGGTATTCTCTTGCTGATGCCATAATTTGGACATTTTCATAGCCTTAGAACTGTAAATTTGTACTCTAATAAATCCTCTCTGTAAAACTGAATCTGTTTCTGGTACATCACATTCCAGCAGCATTAGCAAACCAAAACACATGGAAACATTGAGATTCACAAATTTAAATGTATTATGTGGGGAGATCAGAAGAGAGATTAGAAAGACATAATTATATTTTTTATTGTTGTAGATATACTATAGCATATTTCCATATAACTATACTTTAAAAACTAATTACCTTAAATTTCAATTTAATCTTGGAGTCTGACACAGTTTTATCTGATAAACCTAATAGGAAACTTACTGGATTTGGAGTTCTAGAAACTGGAAAAAAAATATTTCGGAGATAGAAAACATGTTCCAGCTTTGCCATTCGCTGGCTATGGAACTTCAACTATATCAGTCCATGTTTCCTTATTTTTTAAATGTGAATGATTATGTTTATTTTCAAAAATTGTTTTGAAAATTTAGTGTGCTTATATAAATTGGAAGGGTATTGCTATAATTAGGATCTAGTATGCAAATGTTTAAATTATGTCATAGGAAATAATATTTCTGCTTGCTGAAGAATAGTAAATCAGATATGCTGAACAACACTTGGTAAACTTTTAGAACTTGTCCTCTTTCAACTTATTAAATTTATAATAATTAGTTTATAGATTTAATTTATAAATTTACAATAAGCAATCACTAGTTAGAGCATTGGCCATAGAAAAACTTGCAAAGCATTTTTGCATTTTGGTGGTCTTTTCTGTCAGTTTCTGGTGTTCAGTAGCCATATAATCTTTCCCTTTTTGTGATCTGTTGTCATGAAAAAGTAAAAATCTTCAAGATTGAAAGTGGGCTAAATTTACAGTATTATATGTTCCAATTGGACCTATGTATTTACACAGAGATGAAACAAATATAAGGCAGGTTTTGGTTATAAAAATGGCTTAATGAGTTTTTCTTTCTGTAACATGAGTTGAACAATTTTGTTTCACTTTCAATAATTACTTTTTTAGACCTTGGTCAATAGGTCACATAAGGAATTAGAATTTTAAAGCAAAGCATTTTCTTTTTATCTGGTAGGGAGGGAGGGATGGGGGCTGGGTCAGAGGAGCTTTCCTTAAATAATTGGTTTAGGCTGGAGCCTTATGAGTCTATCCAATACGAAACTCTAAAAACAATGTCTTTGTTTCAACTGGCCACGACTTACCATTGTTTCTTGATTGCAGTAGCAAGGGTTGCCTCAGCTCCAACTGTCAATAATCTTTAGTAATTCATACCAACAATGTTTGGTAATTCATAGAAAGGGATGGTGAAAATAACACGAATGAGAGCATTTTTTATCCTGTTCCATTCTACAGAGAATAGAATTATTTTACTTTGCAGGCGTTCAGCCTTTCCTTCTGACTTTTTGTGTCATTTATCAAATGAAACCATCTTTACTTTAAAAGGCAAAGGGAACATTTGAGCAATGCTCACTTATCTGTTTTACTGATTAATGTGACACTTTATTCTCTTTCCCACAAGAATTGTGTTTCATGGATGGAATCAGAAGTGGATATTTTCAACTTTAGTGCCAAAATTTTGTGGAGGAGAAGGGGCAGTTGAAAGGAAGGCATGTTTAGCATCTAACTGAAAAATTAACTGCTATGCCCCTTTCAGAGATAGAAACTAATTCACTGTGATAATTGTCTTTGTAAACAAATTCTTATTGTGCTCTACATGTTGAACTGAATGTACTGCATCCACAGCATTCTGATCATACACTGTTCACTAGAGATTTGTATTTGGTGATGAGGCTTTCAAGGTAGATACAGAATATATTCTAGAGAGCAAGGTAGACTTTAAACAAGAGTAAAATAAAACAAGGGTTATTATTTCCTCATGGTCAAATGCTGATTGTGATTATGAAAATTTCATTAATTCTGTAAGAATTTCATGTTGACATAAAACTTGTAAATTTATCATTGCTTGCACAATAATCACAATATGTGGTATCTGTAGATGGTGTATTATGTTAGTTTACAGATAAATCAATAGCTACAGCATTTTTTAGTCTTTTTCTTTTGTAGAACTGGAATGAATTCAGTGTATCTTAATAGGGATTTATTTTTCAGAGAAAAGATTAGATAACAGCTTAATAGATGGACAAAATCGTGAAAGGTTTTCTCTACTTCTAAGCCATTTATAGGTAGGTTCCCCATGTTTACCAAAATAGTGTCATGTCTTAGAAATGAATGGATTCAAACTTATTAGAGTCAAAAGGGTCTTTTAGGTATTATGCAGTATTAGCTCTTCATTTAATAAGATAAGCAATTGGTGGCAGAAAGTTGAAGTGACTTCACTGAAGTGGCAGAATTTATCCATAACAGAGTTGCATAGTCTGATTTCATTCATTAGTTTGGTTGTGAATTGATTCAGTCAATCATTCTTTCAATTATACATTTATTTTTGAAAGTGATGCTTTATTCAGCCTAATTTGTAGGATACCGATATAACCATGGCTTGTTAAATTCTCTGTATACTATTAACAATCATATCCCTCTCCTTCTAATCCTAGTATAATCCTAATTTGAATTTTGTCATCCTTCCCTTGTTTTCCTTTATAAATTTACTGCATGTTCATTTAGCACTAAACCCATGTTAAATTTTTAAGTTTGGGAACTTTATGTGAGCGGGAAAATACATGAAGTGTTCTTCTGAGATTTGCTTTTATCACTTGACATTCCAACTACATTTATGTGTGAAGGTGTAATGTATTCGGTTTTACTGCTACACAATATACTATTTATGGATATACTGCCATTCATTCTTCCATTCTCCTTTCGGTATACATTTCAGTTGTTTACAGTTTCTTGTTATTACAAGTATTGCTGTTATGATCATTCTTATACAGGTCTTTGGTTAACAAGGAAAAGGTTTTCCTTGGATTATATATTTCATATGTTTGTTTGCTCAGGGTGTATGACCCTTATTAAGTTTTGCCAGGTAATGTGAAATTGTTTTCCAAAGTGGTTGCATCACTTTGGTTGTATCAAGGTCCTCTCCCTTCTATGATGAATAAAGTTTATTTTATTCAATATCCTGAATTAATTATGTCATTGTCTAATATTTTGATTTTGCCAATGTGGTGGGTTTGATATGTTTATTCATTGTGGTTTATAATTAGCATTTTCCTGATTTCTGTTGAACATCTTATATTTACTGACTATTCATATTCTGTCTTTTCTAGAATACCTACATATTTATTTTACCTATTTTCCATTTGGTTCATTTCTTACAGATGTGTATGAGTTATGGATTTTCTGTACAAGTTATTTGTTTGGTTATATATGTGGCAATACATTTTCCTTGGTTTTGCTCTGCTCAGCAGCATTCATATAGATGAACACTTTTCTTTTTTTTAACTACCCATTGTATATAAAAGGTGCATTGTTAAATGTCTTAATGTTTCAAAAATTTTGATATCCATCTGCAAAGAAAAAGATATTTAGAAAAGAAATAAACTTTCTTCTCAGGAAAGGCTGCTTTGATGACTCAGGGCCAGCTAGAAACTATTGCTAAGATGATTCATTTTGATAATGTTTTAAAAAGTTTACTTTGTGACTATACTCAATGCCATACATATGTATGACACATTTGAATAATAAAAAATCCCTGAAAGTATATGTGCAAAGAATCCATAGCCAAATTTACTCTACTGAAACGATAGTAAATATTCACTTGTTTCTTAGTGCCCCTTCTAGAGGATTTTCATTATTTCCTGTTTTCTTTTTCTGCTTGAAGTGAATCTGATGAAAAAATGAGGGACTTTCTGATTGTTGGCAAATGTTCAAATGAAAGATTTCCAGACACGCAGTAATCTTCTTCTGGGTGGAACTTAATGTTTCCCTATTCACACTGTTGTAGGGGATTTCTTTCCACTCCTTCCAATTCCCTGTCCTCAACACATACACACACATTGTTTATTTCAAAATTTGAAACTTTTATAGATTGCAAACGTTTCCTTCTCTATATTTTTTCTAGTTTAGAGAGGACAGGATCTCACCGTCCTTTTTTTCTTTTTGAAGTAACTGAAGCTTTCTTTTCAGAGTTGAAAATGCTGATTCTAATGTTTTTGTCATTAAAAAAAAAATAAAGGAGCATAGCTGTTCTAGTTTGCTAGCTGCCAGAATGCTATATACCAGAAATGGAATGGCTTTTAAAAATGGGAATTTATTAAGTTGCTAGTTTACATATCTAAGGCTGAGAAAATGTTCCAATTACAAGTCTATAGAAATGTACAATCACAGGCATCCAGGGAAAGATACCTTGGTTCAAGAAGGCCAGTGAAGTTCATGGTTTGTTTCTCAAGTAGAAGGGCACATGGCGAAGACAGAGGTTCTCTCTCAGCTGGAAGGGCACATGGCGAACACGGCGTCATCTGCAAGCTTTCTCTCCTGGCTTCTGGTTTCATGAAGCTCCCCGGGAGACGTTTTCCTTCTTCATCTCCAAAAGTCACTGGCTCGTGGACTCGCTGCCTCGTGGTGCTGCAGCATTCTCTGCTCTCTCCGAATCTCCCATTCTCCAAAATGTTTCCTCTTTTATAGGACTCCAATAAACCAATCAAGACCCACCCAATGGGTGGAGACATGTTGTCACCTAATCCGGTTTAACAACCACTCTTGACTAAATCACATCATCCAAGGAGATGATATGATTACAGTTTCAAACATACAGTATTGAATAGGGATTATTCTACTTTTATGAGATGGAATTTTGATTAAAACATGGCTTTTCTAGGGGGCATACTTTCTTTCAAATCAGCGCAATAGCTCAGAGGTAATGGTTTAAAGTCAGCATTAGGGCTTGCAAAGATTCAAACTTGCAGTTACTTCCCCAAGCAGCAATTCCATGAGTTAATTTCTTTAGCATTTGATTTTCTTAAACTGAATTAGTGACATTGTCATTTTTATGTCAAAATTTATCTTTCTTTGTATATCAAACTTTTAAAGCAAGTACAAATATTTTTTAATGAAGTCCTTTTGTGCATAAACCTTTTCTCAACTGACATTTAACTTATTTAGGGACTTGTATTTCTTACCATTGCTACAAATTATGTATGAAAATTGACTGTGAAAATACAGGAAAATAATTAGTATCAATATAATTCTGTGAACCAGTTATATGGTTATACAATGTCTTGGTTAGAACAGTTTCTTCAATGAGACAGACCTGTATGCAAATCTTGGCTACATATGTATCAGTGGGTGATGATGATAACAGTAATTTCTCTGAGCCTCATTTTCTAACCAGTGAAACGTTAGAAACAAACTAAATGCCTATCAATAGGGGAATGCATATTGAAAATACCAAATATTCACATTGTGGATTATTATCTGGTACTTAAAATGTAAGACAAATCTTACATTATTTCAGGAGATAGATAGAAAAACAGAATGTTAAATAAGAAAGCAATTTCAGGCTAGAGAAGATAGACATATGGAAACACAAGGAAAAGAAAAATCAAATTCTATATAGTGTTTCTGAATATATTTACATGTGGCAAAAATATAAAGTCAGGGGCTGGAAAATGCATAAATTCATTATGATAGCATTTAATGGATGATAATAAAGAAAATGGAACTGGGATGATTGCAAATGAGGTTTCTTTTTTTTTCATATTGTTCCTTTTATAACTGAAAAAGTTTGAAGCAAGAAAAAAACATGCACATACATATACAGTAAGGGAGAGTGGTAATTCTGAAGGGAAAACTTATATATAGTGGTCTCCTCTCTTTCTCCTTCCTTCTCCTTCCCTTCCATCACTCTTGCTTCTATTTCTTATTTCAAAATTGTCTATTTCAGAAAGTGTTTATTTTTGTTCATCTCCCATACTTTATACAGTTTTTTGAAACCATTCCTTTCAACTTTTGCATAATATTTTATTACATGAATATACCACAATTTATACTTTATTTCTTTAGTATAAAACATTTCACTGTTGTCTACCATGATGCATCAGCTAAACTTGACAATATCTCCTAGTATGAAGGTGGAATACTGGAACCACTTAAGCATTTTCTACAGATTTCTAGAGTTATCTCCAAAGTGATTATACTTGTTGACTCTCCGAACAGTAGGGAATGCAAGCTCCTATTTCTTCACATACTCAACAGTACTTGGCGTTATCAGTACCTCTATTTTGCCTTAAATAATTGAAAAGTTACATGCATCTAAATATTGTCTTTATTAGCAGTTCTTTAACAGGGATGCTGAGAACATATGAATCTCATATTTAGGACACTTAGATTTCTTCTGTGATTTGCTTTTTAATACTCTTTTACCATTTTTCATTTGAGTTTTCCTCATTGCTTTAAAGATTCATTTAAAATACATTTTATAAAGTTATTGTTAGTCTATTATAAATCTTGTAAATAATTTTCATGCACCTCACCTGAATCTCACTCTTTTTTAATATTAAGAGCTTCTTTACTTTATACCAAACCAAAGTTTTTTTTAATATTGAGTTAAATATATCATTTTTAAAAAGATTTGTAAATGTCTTGTGTGCTGGTTTGAAAGATGTATGTACCCTAGAAAAGCCATGATCTACTCCTAATCCTATTTTGTAGAGGCAGCCGTTTCTTCTAATCCCTATTCAGTATTATATGTTTGAATCTGTAATTAGATCATCTCCCTGGAGATGTGACTCAATCAAGAGCAGTTGTTAAACTGGATTAGGTTGAAATGTGTCTCCACCCATTTGGGTGGGTCTTGATTAGTTTATGGGAATCCTGTAAAAGAAGAAACATTTTGGAGAAACTGAGAGATTCGGAAAGAGTAGAGAATGCTGCAGCACCACGAAGCAGACTGTCCATAAGCCAGCGACCTTTGGAGATGAAGAAGGAAGATGCCTCCTGGGGAGCTTCATGAAACAGGAAGCCAGGAGAGAAAGCTAGTAGATGACGCCGTGCTCACCATGTGCCTTTCCAGGTGAGAGAGAAATCCTGACTGTGTTCACCATGTGCCTTCTCACTTGAGAAAGACCATGAACTTCATCGGCCTTCTTGAACCAAGGTATCTTTCCCTGGATGGATGCCTTTGACTGGACATTTCTATAGAGTTGTTTTAAGTGGGACATTTTCTTGGCCTTAGAACTGTAAACTAGCAATTTATTAAATTCCCCTTTTAAAAGCCATTCCGTTTCTGGTATATTGCATTCCAGCAACTACCAATCTACAACACCTTGTTAAAGAATAATGTCTTACTTCTAAATCATAAAGACATATTCATAATTTAAATGTAAGTTTTTAGTTTTTATACTTAGCTTATTAATATATCTATAATTTTTTTGTATTTGTTGTGGAATATGGATCTAATATTTTTCCACTGAAGAGGCCATTGTTCTGTGAAAGACAAATTGAAGTCAAGTTTTCAGATTACAAAATTTTATTCAGTACACCAAAGTTTTGTGGCAGCAAAGGAAACCAGAATAGAAGTGTTTCCATTTGCTGAAAACCACTGGAAAACAATATACCAGAAATGGAATGGTTTTATTTATTTTTCATATTTATTTTTCAAATTTTTAAGGCCATAAAAATGTCCAAACTAAGGAATCCAGAGAGAGATACCTTGACTAAAAAGAAAGGCCAATGTCTGTCACATGGGAAGGCACATGGTTGGCATCTAATTGTCCTTGTTCCAAGTTCTGTTGCTTCAAATTTTTGATACCAATGGGTCCTCTTTAAGCAACTCTGGGTTCTGGCTTACATAGCATCTCTTGGGAAGGCACATGGCAACATCTGCTGGGCTCCTTATCCCCAAATGTCCATGTCTAAGTGTCTGCTCTCTCTGTTAGCATTCTAAGCATCTTCAAATGTCTTTATTGACTCTGGTTCCTGTCTAGCTTCTATTGGCTCTTTAAGTTCCTGGAGTCTCCTGTGGTTGCTCATTTGAAGCTGTTGTATATCCCAGAAAAGCCATGTTCTTTAGCCCTAATTCAATTATGTCGGGTGGGATCTCTTAGATTAAGTTGTTTCCATGGAGATGTGACCCACCCAATTGTGGATGGGACCTTTTGATTAGGTGGTTTCCATGGAGATGTGTCTCTACCCATTCAAGGTGGGGTTGCTTACTAGAGCCCTTTAAGAGGAAACCATTTTGGAAAAAAGCTTTAGAGATGACAGAGCCAATAGGAGACCTAGATGTTTGGAGATGCAGAAGGAAAATAGCCTAGGGGAAGCTGTTTGAAATGAAAAGCCAAAGACCCCAGCAGATTTCAGCCATGTGACATCCCAACTGACAGAGTTGTTCTGGATCCATTGGCCTTTCTTGATCCAAGGTATCTTTCCCTGGAAGCCTTAGTTTGTATATTTTTATAGCCTTAAGACTGTAAACTTAAAACTTAATGAATTCCCTTTTAAAAACCCATTTCATTTCTGGTACATTGGATTCTAGCAGCTTTAATAAACTAATACACAAGACTTCTTCATTTCCAAATACCTGCATCTGTGTCTGCGTCTAAGGTTTCTCTAAAGTGTTCCCCTTTAAAGGACTCCAATAAACTAATCAGGACCCCCCCAAATGGGAGGAGTCATATCTCCATCTAATCAAAAGGCCACAACCATAATTGAGTGGGTCAGTCTCCATGGAAACAATCTAATCAGAGGTTTCCACCCTAAACAATAGGTCTGGCCCCACAAGATTGAATCAGTATTAGAACATGGCTTTTCTGGGGTACATAGTAGTTTCAAAGCAATTCAGGAAGTAAATTAGTTTTTCTAGGGATGGCACATGGTTTATAGAAATGAAGAGAAATCTAGCTCAACTTCTATTGATTGGACTAGAGTGTGTTTGTCTTATAGGAGCAGGTTTAGAGCGGGTGTGCTTTATTTTGTATTGGGTCAAAGCTAAGGAACTAGGGGCTGGATTGGCTGTCTGGGTCTGTCACCTTGCTGGGGATTTCAAGTTTCAAAAGGAAACTCAAGAGATCATGGGTCTTTTTACTCAGATTGGTCCCCAAGTCTTTCTCTATACAATTTTATCAATGTTTTCTCCTTTTGGTCATTCCCTCAGTTATCAAAGCTTGACCAAAGATGTTAGTTTCTCATTCACTACTAAGTTTCTTACGTCTCATGGCAAATTTCACACATTGTTGGAAGTTCAAGATTTTTGCCATCCCATTTACTTTGGTTTTGTATCCTCAGTTGTATCATTTGTCGAGTTAGTGGCTGTGCAGTAGCATTTAAGAGTAGTAAGACCCAGCAATGACGGATGGATATTACGATTATGATAAAAAGCATAACAAGTGCCCCATTGAGATCATCTGTGAGCCAAGGTCCCTATAAACCTAGAAGCCAACCACAAAAGAGACTCAGCTAAATCAGATTTGGGAAGGACATAAGCTGATTTGGCTGCTTCTCTTGCATGGGTTTCTGCTGCCACTATCTCCTGGTAGACATCCTTTTGACTGCCATTTCCAAATACACAGCACTGGGTAACATACCTCCTTGGGAATCCAGAATATACTTTAATGCCAATCAATTTTGTAGCATCATTTTGCTAAGTTCCAGTATTTCATCAGCTAGTGAACTAATGGCCTACACTAGATGGGAAATAGATTTCTCTAACTCTAAAGTTACTTTTTCTAATATCATCAGCAATCTTACAGTATATCTTCCAGCACAGGAGATACCTGCCTCAATGATAAGGGGAACAATACCAAGAATAGAACATCCCATGAGTCTACTCTGGGCTATGGGTTTTCAATGAACCATTAGAGCTTTCTAGTCTAGCAGTCTCTAAATGAGCTTGTATAGTAAGGGAAAGGTCCTCAACTTTCCCTATTGGAAGCTTATAAATAGCTATTGGGGAATAGGATAAGATATATAACAAGAACTAACCCAATTTTGGGGTAGTACTTTGTATGTCCTATGTCCACATACAAAATAATGTCCTTGAAGAGCTTAATAAGCATATTTATTGCCTTTAAGGAATGGGATATTGGCTTATAGAACTCATTGGGTGAGTATGAACTTCAACAGGAGAATCATAACCATCATCATCTTCATTGGGATTTGATATCTTAATTCCATTTAACCAACAATTTCCTTTGCATGACCTTTCAGCCTACCTGGAATTTGTGTCTAGAGTGGAATAAGTTCTTATGTTATTAATACCATGAAGTTCTTGGGGGGAAATGGTGTCTCTAAAGAGGGTGTGAACCCCAACGATGTGCTCCTGGCTTCTGACAGTAAAAGTATTCTTGCCAATAGGAACTGAACACACTATGCCCTATATGGTGGCCATTTTTATCTGTCTGGTTTCTAGTAAAAATACATTTTTTGAGTTAGAGAGGCCACATTGTAATCCCAGTCTTGGGGACAATTAAGACATAGCAGAATCCTTCCAAAAAGGTGATCTTTTTGATCGGTATCTGATTAGCCTATCTGGGCCACATCTATAATTGTAAAGGATGGTTATTAGAGGAATACCTGTTTTAGGAATAAGCGGGGGATAGGAATAGGCCCAGCAGTGACTCTTAATTGTTTTCATGTGCTATTTAGTGTGCTAAAAGGACATAGGAATTGAGTTCAAGGTAGGAGTACATAAGACAGAAAAGGGTAGACATAGGTAGGAGTACATAGGGGATATGGAGAAGAGATAAAGAAAATAATGGTGAAGGTGGAGTATTTTTGCAGATGGAGATTGGGCATTGAAAGGGGAATAGTATGAATAAAAGAATGTTTAGACAGATGGTGGAAAGGGAAAGACAGATAATAAGATAAGGAAATTTATTTGTGTTTTGATCCACGCCCTTGGTCATCAACTACTTGTTCTGACAGCTTGGGTAGAAGCTGTCTATATGAGCTGCCATCTGCTTGTGCTAATTCTAGCTTGAGATCCACAAAGGGAGTAACTTCTGAAGAGCCTGTAGCATGTTTTAATTGTGACAGGCAGAACCAGAGTCAGTTCCCCATAATTTTACTGCTATAGTTGTGGTCAATAAGACTTGAAAGGCCCTTTCCAACTAGGTTCTGAAGTAGTATTTCATTGGTGTCTTTTCCATTACATCATGTAGAGTCTGTTGTAGAGGAATCTCAGAAAAAGGCAGCCTGGAACTTTGAATGGTGGAACTGGGTATATGCTATCAATTGCTTTGTTCTAGTTTGCTAGCTACACCAGAGATGGATTGGCTTTCAATAAAAAGGGATTTATTTAGTTAACGTATAGTTCTTCAGAGGAAAGGCAGCTAACTTTCAACTGAGGTTCTTTCTTACATGGGAAGGCACAGGATGATCTCTGCTGGCCTTCTCTCCAGGCCTCTGGGTTCCAACAACTTTCCCTGGGGGGATTCCTTTCTGTGTCTCCAGAGGCCTGAGCTGAGAGTGCTGAGATGAGGTAGCTGAGCTGCTTGGGCTGTGCTATGTTGAGCTCTCTCATTTAAGCACCAGCTAATTAAGTCAAGTATCATTCATTGCAGCAGGCATGCCTCCTAGCTGACTGAAGAGGTACTCAGCAACAGATGAGGTTCATATGCCATTGGCTCAGGTCCACAGCAGTAGAACCAGGCACCTTCACCTGACCAAGTTGACACTTGAATCTAACTGCCACACTCTTACAATAATTAGCAGTGACACATTCTAATAGGTTGGGATCTGGTAAAGTAAGTGAAATAATAAACCTCATGGGTTTTCCTATTATGATTTCATACGGGGCTTTCTAAGGCCCCAAATAAAAGTCAAACTGATTTGAAAAAAAATATATAATGTCATGTGAAATCGTAAATAGACATTTAATTGGACTAATGAAAAAAAATATGAAGAAAAACTCCAAAGGAAAATTACTTTGAAGTAAGGTTAGATTAAATATGAAGGAAATTTTATAACCATGTCAAATTTTAATAAACCAAAGACTCAGTCATTATGCTTTCAATTGAGAATGCTATATTTATTCAATAAGAAGTTTGCAGCATATTACATTTCTTTTTGGTATTATGTATTACTACTATAATCAGAACACTGTTATTTTAAACTCATCTCCAAGAATGGGTAGATATATTGTTTGTCTTCTAGTGCTGTGACTTAATAATTAAGTTAGGCTAGTTGCTCATTACCTGAGATTCCTAAGTCTATAGATTTTCATAAAAGTAGTATTGAAGGTCTGGTATAATATTTAAAAATGTCAAATGGAAACAATAGAGTCATTAATTACTTATCTTTACTAAGCAACTGATTCAACTTTTGTTTTCTTTTGGCCATTTCTTTAATGCAAAATATGATATCATTTATATAATTTTTTTTCTTAGAAGCTTTGCATGTTTCACAGGTATATTTATCTTAAATTAAAATAATGAGAAATATTCCCATTTGCCATAGACTAGTCTTGCACTTCAGTTTAGCCAAAAGCATTCCGTATAAAAATGTTTCTATATATTGTATGTGCAAAATATAAGTAAATAAATAAATATTTTTGGTTTTGTTTTTATTTCATGCTGCTTCTTAACCTATAACTTCTGAAGCTTGAATATTCTTATTTTATTAACTGCCTTTTTTTTTAATCTTTCCCTAACAATCCAAGTTAAAACAGAAGATTATTGTTAACTTTTTATCTTTTTAAATCCAGTTCAATATCACCTATAGAAACCACAAATACACCCCATAAGTTGCATGAAGAAATGTTTAAAAAAATATTATGGCATGATCCATTGTTTCATGGATTAACCTTGGCTTGCTCCTTGAAAAATTAAATGTTTTGCAAATATTAAGAATGAAAACAAAAACTTTGATTTTAATGAACGTGGCATTATAGAATGATGTTAAAAACAAATTCAGTAAATTCATCAGTTATGCCCTCTGTTTCCCTTACTTCTCGTCATTAGCTAGGGAAGAGCCGTAAAATGAGATGCATTCTCATTAGTCTTTCACTGACAGGCCACTTTTATCAATGGTACACTATGCTTGTATGCAATAGATCAGTGGGTGTGAACTTGACACTTTCATCACACTAGATATGACTCCTGTAGAAATGGTGTCTACCCCAATCACAGAAGCTATATACTAAAATAACAATGGGAGCTCTGATTCTTAGAGCTCACCATAAAGATAATTGAATAAAGTTTTGTTCACCTTCAAAATGAAGATTTTATCAACATTTGGAATGGAGGGCAATGAGCAATACTACAAAACTTAGTTTACTTGACATTTTGATAAGGATATTAAATTAACGCTCTCTATTTCTTTAAAAGAATTAAAACTGAAGAGAGAACAATCCTATGAGTATCAGCTCTTCTAAATAGCTTAAGGGGTTTAAATACTCAATTATACCGCACTTTATTTTATTGATTATCTACTATATGGCCAGGATTTTGAAAGATCATGTGATAAAAATAAGACCTGTGGCTATCTTCAAAGACCTCATAATGTCTCATGATTGATATTTAATTAGACGTTAACAATTAACTATAACAAAATATATTGACTGCTTACTGAGAATTGAAACGTATTGTATGTTCACGTGAGCACAAGAAAGAGAATGTCCCAAGGTTGGTACAGGAGACCACAGCAGTTCTCATGAAAGAGACAAAGAGTGACATTTGCTATTGTGGAGCTTATACATTTCTTCAATAGTTAAATTACCCTAGAAAAGAAAGCCACAGTTTTGGCATGTTTTCCCTCTTCTCATATTCCTTCTCTGGTTTCAAGGAATTGTTATTTCAGTCTATTAGGCCTGCTACTTCAATCTAAAATTCATCAATACCACATGTTTCTGGAAAGGACTCTTGAGTTGGTTGACGTAGACCTGAGCCCTGAGGTGGAAGGTGACATGGGGGCTTGTTCTGGGGCTACTCTCCTGGTCTCACAGGAGGTGACCGTTAAATATTTAGGACTTATGGGAGTCAGTTTTGGGAAATTGTCCATGGCGGGAGTATTTACACAAGAAAGTTGACACATCAGCCCCATTATGCCCATATGTTCTACTCCCGTGGGGTTTACCAGCACACCAAATAAGCCAAATATTGCGCTCAAGTTGGCAGGATAATCATTTGAAACCTATTTATTCCAAATATACTTAAAACATTTTTTCACATTAATTTAGAGACAATATTAAGGAAAAGAGTTTTTCTATAGTACTGAGCAATTTGGCACTTTTCCAGACTTTCTTATCCCATTCAAAAAAAAAAAGACAGAATGAGAGAAGAAAAGAGTAATGCTGATAGTGACGTCAAACCTCTTTTGAAGGCTGTTTTATAAATCCCATGGGATTTGTTCTCAAAGTATTCCTTCTAATCATGTTTCCGTCCCTGAATAGAAACATGGAATTGTTTCATGTTATATTTAGGCCCTGTTATGGGTTCAATTGTGTACCACCACCACCCCTTCCCCCCAAATAGGCTCAATCCTAACACCTGGTCCAGTGAATGTGACTTACTTGGAAACAGGTATTTGAGGATGTGGTTAGTTAAAATGAAGTCAGACTAGATTAGGGTGGATGGGATCTGCTATGACCTGTGGGAAACTTGGGTTCAGATGCAGAGACGGGGAGGGGAGAAGGCTGTGAAATGACTGAGAAGTAGATTGAAGGGCGAATTGCTGACCAACTGGAAGAGGCAGGGAAGTTCTCTCCCCTACAGGTTTCAGAGGGGGCACGGTACAGCTGACACTTTGGTTTTGGATGTCTAGCCTCTAGGACTGTGATACAATAGATTTCTGATGTTTTAAGCCAGCTAGTTTGTGGTAGTTTGTTAAGGAAGCCCTCAAAAATCAAGACAGAGCACAGTGAGGTTTTAGTCCTGGTATAGAGCTGAATCAACAAAAGCTGCCAAGCTGACCCCTGGCTTAATGTGGCTATTAGGGACCTTATGGCAGAGGGTAATGAGGTATGTGGCCTGGGTGCTGAAGCTGTGTTGACCTGCAGTAACTAACTCATTTTACCTGATAAATATTCCAAGAGAATCCAGAGTGTTAATTGAGGTGGCTCATTTATCCCATCTTTTCTATGCCAGATATAACATGATTATTATTCATTGTTTATCTGAAATTCAATTTTAACTGGGTTACCTATAATTTTATTTTCTAAATCTGTCAACCCTATGGCTCTCTCAATTTCAGTCTGACCCCTAGACAGGCAAAAGACTTTTGGAAAGTTCATTAGGATAGCTTTACAATGGAAGGTAGTGGAAATGAGGAGGAAACAACTATTTTAACTTGATGTTACTCTGTGGAAAAATTGCAGAGGCTCACCTCTTAGCTCTAAAAATCCTACTTAAGAATATTTTTCTAATAACCTTAAGCATGGAAAAGGAGACAAGTAAATTTAAATTGAAAAAACAAGCATTTTTATCAAAAAAAGGATACATAACAATCTCTTCAAAACCAAGAAACATATAAATAAATGCTTTATTTAGAAGGAAATCTCTAGGTCAAAATGAAGAATGTCAATTTAAAGCTTTATATGCTATTGCTTTATGTAATAATTTGAGATATCAATATGTAAGTTTTAAAACTTATTAAAATAACTTATTTCAGTGTCTGTAAGGGTAGTTAGCTCCCATTAATTTGCTCTCCATCAGGTGCCTTTTCTCCCTGATATCAGGAGAGATACATTATCCACCCAGGCACCTGAGGCAAGGAGATAGCTAGTACTCACTGGGCTGGGTGGTTCTGGAGTGTTGTTATGTGTGCGCTTAGTTTCATTCTCACTACTCCCACTAGTATGCCAGTCTCTTGACCGCAAGGACCTCTTTGTTGTTCAACTTGACCTCTAGAGCCTAACAGTACTTGGCCCAGTATACAGGCTCCATCAGCTTTAAATGAATGAAGGAGTTCTTTTTACTTATCATCCTATTAAACCCATCCAACTTCATCTTCTCTTACTTGCACACCACACTTCTCACCTGGCCATCCTCCATGGGTGCCGCCCTTTCCACAGCCTTGAGAGTTCACAACATCTTGTTCCCCTGCTGGGAACCTGTCTTGGGGGCAATTCCCTCCTGAGTCTGTCCTTTCAGTTTCCTTACTGGCTCCATTCCTCTTAGTTCCATCCCTGACCCCTTGCTCCTCCCCAGGCGGGGTTTTTGGAGGGGGGTCACCAGGTGGCTGAAAGTCTGGTCTCAAAACAAAACAAAACAGAGACAATGACAACAAAAAAACCTTATTTCAGTATCCATAAAGGCAGCTCAATCAAAGAGGTATTTTGCAGTCTTCATGTTACCAGTGATAGGTGCAGTTTAACTCACTTTGAATTCTTTCTTCATCCCCCATCCATTGAGTGACTTTGTGCCCGTTAATTTTTTGAGCCACAATTTTACCATTTCTAAAATAACCAAAGCATCTTACCATTGTTTTTTTTTTTGCTTGTTTGTTTGTTTTGTGTGGGAAGTTAATGCATATGAAAAACTTCAAACTTTGTCTAACACAAAATATGTGCTAAAGAAGCCTTGGGTGTTATATTATCATCACTGTTATCAGCTGATAAAGGAAAGAATAGGAACTAAACAACCAGCTGTGCAAAAAATGTGGAAAATGGTTACTACCAAGGGATTATGAATGTCTACTATCTTCAAATATAGTATAGAATTTTCCTGGCTTATGCTAGTGTTTATCCACTGTGTCCATGAAAGAAACTAGAGGCATCAGGTGAAAAGTATTTCTACCACTGCCCATGACAGCCTTTGTAGGCATGTATGGTTTGCGATGGATAGCAAAACATTGATTAAAAGCCAAAAGAATGAACTTTCTATGAAATTTTATTCTTGATTGTGTACATTTAAAAATGATATTACTAAGATTTTTTGAAATATTTTGGCAGTTCTGCATATTTCTTGAACTTTAATGTTATATCCATAAAATAAATGACTAAGTTGTCTATCATAGCAATACTTTTTTCCTATTGAAAGTAATTACTGAACAATACCAGTCACAATACAAATCAGAAATGAGCTTATTTAAGAATAAAATGGAGGCCTTTTAAATGACATTTAAGAATCAGTTTTATTTTAGAGGAATGGCCTTGCAGAAAGGGATCAACCTGCTTTTATTCTTAATTTTCTGATTGTAGCTAGGATAATTTTTGAAGTAGATTTATTTGCTATAGAATTTATTATTTCTTCTTTACAATCAGTGCATATACACAGTGTACAAGCAAATAGAGTTGTTTCTAATTCAGAACACTAGTTTTATAGCTTCTTAAACAACAAAAACAACAGTGACGTCCTAACACGGACATTTCATAAAAACAAATTAATGCTTTCAAGGTCTTCCTCCCTTCCTTTGATGGTCATTGGGGATATACCTCACAAATTGTGGAAAATTACAAACACTAATTTTTATTTTTGTTCAAGTTTCCATTCACTAATTCCATTTCTTCTCTCTTGACTTTTCCCTCTCTCTCCACCCTCATCCCTTTCTCCAAAAGTTGAAAATCACTGCTGAAGATTTTACTTCTTAAATTTTTTTTTGATATTTAACGGTATAAAAATCAGAGCAAACAGACTTTTTTCCTTAAGATTAAAATGATTTTTCTATCTAATTGCTTATAGTGTTTTTAAATATCCTTGTTTTAAAAATGGTGACTAGTATATTAAATTTTCGTGAAAGACTTTTAAGTTCTTTCTGTTTTTATATTTACCGTTTTTCCTGCTGTATCTAGAATACTGTATATCAGATATATTTGCTAAAGAGTTAGTTGAATGAATCTATGAATTTGTATTTTTGTTTTCAACCCGTGAATGCTTTCTTTAAAGGAGTATTTGGATTTTTAATCTGTCAAGATTTTATTAAATGTAAAGAAAATTTGTTTTGTGAGAGGGAGATGCTGCCATTCCCTGACCTCAATGTTGGTTATCTTTTTTCATTTTTTATAATTGTTCTTTTCCTCTACATTATAGTTAAACTTCTCAGATTCATTCTCTAATTAAAAAAATGCATGTTTTAGAACAAATTTAAACCATATGTAGAATGAGAGAATATGTCATAATTAACCACTAGGTACCATTCACCAGCTGCAACAATTATCATAATGACCAAACTTTTGCCACCAACCACTTTTCCCAATCCACATGGTGGATTATTTTGAGACAATTCACAACATCTCATCTGCATTTCATATGAAATTGTGAAAGTCATAAATCCTTTTTAAAGTAATCCCAATAACACTGTCACATCTACATATTAACAGAAATTCCTCAGTATCATTAAATACTGAGCCATTGTTCACACACCCTAGTTGTCCAAGAATGTTTTTTCTGCCCTCTGGGATTTCTTTCCTTTTCAGTTTATTTCAATCAGAATCCAAATATTTTAACTCACAAATTTCAATAGGCGTGCATATACTTTCAAATACACCTTTTCTAGAAAGGATTTCTTGAGTTATAGCTTTTGGTATTTGGTCTTCAGATACTTCTATTATATTTGCCTACCTTATAAACTGGTTATTCTTTCCTGAATAATTTCTTATCTTTTTTATTCAGTTCTATTGCACTGTAATATCTTTTCTCCTCCTCACTTTCTATATTGCTTTGGGAAGCATATATTGTGTATACTTGCTTTTGTTTTTCTAGTTAAACTTTCTGAAATGATTTTTTACTTTTATTTCTCATTATTTCTTGAGTCCTAACATTACATTTTTGAATTTTCTAATTCTGATTTGTTTTCTTTAATATCTTATATAACATTTCCTGAAGTTAAATTTTAACTTATTTTGTAATAAATAGCTTATTTTTTTCATATATCTTTGAGAATGTCACTGCCAGGCTTTTATTTTCTTTAAGGATGCATTTTACTCTTTATTTTCTTTTCCTTTACCACTTTGTAATGTATTTAATTCCATCCTTTTCAGCTGCTCAATTTTACAAAGAATTATTTACCTGAACTTCTAGAAGAAGCTATGACTCAGGATAGCTTTTCTAACTTCACAGAGCTCCCTCTTGTGTTATTCACATGCAGTTTAAAAAAAGACGAGGCAGGTTACTGTTTTTGTTTGTTTGCTTGTTTCTTTCTTTCTCTCTCTTTTGGCTGTTTACGTTTTTATTTCATAATCATAAACTTAACTCTGCAATCCAGCTGGACCTAGAAGGGGAGGATAATGTAGAAGCCAAAGAACTGCAGAGAGAGCCCAAAGATGATAGGACACTGAGGCAGAGCAGGGAGGTGGGATGCTCTTTTATGGTTATGACAAAACATAAATAAAATTTATTAGACTTGTCCCCAGTTGGCAATGGTGATCTTCCTGCTAATTTTACCATTCCTGGACCCAGCTCACTCCAATGCTTCCGCAATATTCCTGCTGTCTTCCACCTTGCCAGAGACCACGTGCTTGCCATCTATATTAGCTTGTTAAAGCTGCCAGAATGCAATATACCAGAAATGGAAGGGCTTTTAAAAAGGGGGATTTATTAAGTTGCAAGTTTACAGTTCTAAGGCCTTGAAAATGTCCAAATTAGGGTACCAATAAGACGTTACCTTCACTCAAGAAAGGCTAATGCCATCCAGAATGGCTCTGTCACCTGGGAAGGCAAGAGGCTGGTGTCTGCTGGGGTCTTTGGCTTCTGGACACCTCTGTCAGCTGGGAAGGCATATGGCGAAGACTGCTAACTTTCTCTCCTGGCTTCTTCAAATGGCTTCCCTGGTGGCATTTTCTTCCATCTCCAAAAGTCTCTGGCTGTGGGGGGTACAAGGGTAGTTCATTGGTAGAATTCTTGCCTGCCATGTGGGAGACTCGGATTCGATTCCCGGCCCATGCACTTCCCAAAAAACAAACAGAAGAAACCAACAAAAACAAAATAAACAAACAAAAAAATCAACAAATGGTGCTGCAATAACAAAATACTCACATGGAAAAAGAATGAAATGTTACCCTGCCAATACAGCATACAAAATAAATAAATAAAGTCTCTGCCTGTGTGGTCTCTGTCAGCACTGAAGCTTTTTCCAAAATGGTTGCCTCTTAAAGGGCTCTGGTAAGCAGCTCCATCTTGAATGGTAGAGACACATCTCCATGGAAACCACCTAATCAAAAGAGTCCACCCACAATTGGGAGGGTCACATCTCCATGGAAAGAATGAAAAAGATCCCACTCAGCATTATTGAATGAAGATTAAATAACATGACTTTTCTGGGGTATACAACAGTTTCAAATGCATACCATACAACCACTCAGCTTAGCAGTGCAAATGGAAAACTGGGAACTATTTATGTTGGGTCTAACATTGGCCATGAACAAGATGCCAGGACCAATATGCTTATTGGATAAAGTTCTCATCATTAAACTTCTCCCTGTAGATGGACTTGTCACAAGTGTCATTTTGACATGCAAAGTCACCATCCTGGCACAGAAACCCAGGAATACTTCTGTGAAAGCAGGAACCCTTATAACCAAATCCTTTCTCCCCAGTGTTTGGAGCACAAACATTTTCTGCTGTCTTTGGAACTTTGTCTGCAAACAACTTGAAGGGGACAGAGCCAAGGGCTCACCATCTACAGAGCTGTTGAAGAACTCAATGGGGTTGACTATGGCTGCAGGCAAGGGACTGTGGCAGTGGCTGGCTGAGTCTGCAAGGTCTGCTTGTTTCTTTTTAATACTGGATTTAAGTTTTAGATTTACAGGAAATTGCACAGAAAGGATGTAGTTCCCACACATTGTTTCCCCTGTTATTAATGTCTTGCTTTGGCACATTATAGGAGAGCTTATCTATTTCCTTTCCCTTTTTACTTAGAAATTCCTATTTCTTTCCTGTATATTTCCTGTTCAATTTGGATTCAATTCCCAGTTGGTTATCCTCATGAATGGATTTTTTGCTTGGTAACATGCGTTGCAAATATTCTTCCTATTATGGATTGAATCTTGTTCTCCAAAAAACGTGTTCAAATCCTAACCACCAGTTCTGTGAATGTGAACTCAATTTTTTTTTGGTCTGGGCAGGCACCGGAAATCGAACCCAGGTCTCCTGCATGGCAGGTGAGAACTCTGCTGCTGTGCTACCATTGGCTGCCTAATGTGAACTCATTTTTAAATAGAATTTTCAAAGATGTTATTAGTTAAAAGGAGGCTGAACTGGATTATGAGGGCTGTCATCCATATGACCAGTGTCTGTCTTATAAGAAACTTGTACAGAAATATGGACTACTGATGAGAGACAGTGAGAGAGGGAGAGAGAGGTGGTGATGTCATGGAGGCAGAGATTGAGTGATGGATTAAGGACAGTTTTCTACCAGAATGTTACACACTTTGCAGGAAGCATGGCCCTGTCAACACCTTAATTTTGGACTTTTAGGCTCCAGAACCATGAGGCAGTACATTTCTATTTTAAGTCCAACTGGTCTTTGGTATTTTGTCTCAGTATTGTGGAAAACTAAGGCACTTCCCAAGCCTGTGGCTCTTTTCTTCTTTTCTTTTTTTTATGTTTTCATTTATCATTCGGAGGACTTGACTTTAATATAATAAATTTTATCAATCTTTTTCTTTATGATCTGTAATATTAGAATTTAGAATTTCTTGAAAAACTGAACCTACCCAGAGATTATAGAAATTATTTCCTACAAGATTTTTAGAAGTTTGAAATTTACTTTTTGCACCTACTTTTTTAATCTAACTAGAGGTTTTTTGTTTTATGAAGTAGAGATTCCTTTTTTATTCTGAAAAATCAGTTGTTAAAGCACCTGTCAATTTTTTTTTCTTTGCCCCTGATCTACAATGTCACACCTCTGATAAAGTTTCATGTATACTTGGGTCCAGTAAAAAATTTAGTCCATTCATTAATTTGTTTGTCCTTATGCCCCCCAGGGTTACAATGTCATAATAATTATATTTGCTTAATAATGTCTCATTATTTAATAGTTTAGTTCTTCAAATTTACTCTATACCTTGGCTATTGAACCTTTGCTGTGTTCTATAAATTTTACAGTTAGCTTGTTAAGGTCCACATGCATTTGAAAAAAACTTGTATTATTTTGTTTGGGATTACACTGAATTAATGAATAACTAGGGGAAGAGGGACTTGAGTGTTTATAAATGACTGAGTTTCATTATATATTGACAAGGCATACTCTCAAATTATTTAGATGTTTTTCATATTTTGTCAAGGCTTTTTCAACTTCATTTTATTAACGTCCATGTTTTTTTTTTTTCTCTGACATGCCTGCTTCCAATAGATTAATTAGCATTTTAAGCTCAATAGATGTCAATATCTACGTGGAGCATAGCCTTTGACTTTTTGATATTGTAAAAATGCTATTTTCAACAGCAAAACCAATTTCACTTTGAATGTTGTTATGACATTTGATCAAGAGACTGTACGTGTGTTCTACATAAGATAAGATGAAGATGCTATTTCTTGTGTGCCTCCTATGTGCTAAGATTTGTACCAGCTGCTATGCAGATTATTTCATTCATGATTCACAGCAACCTAATGAGTACTAACTATTCTCATCCTCCATTTACAGATGAGGTGATTGAGAAAGAGGGAGAAAGCGTTTTTTCCCCTAAAGCTCATGGAATAGCAGAGCGATGATCAAAACTCAGTTCTGGTTAACATTAAAATCAGAGTCCTCAAGTACCTTAGAATAACTTCCTGTCCTTCATAGTAGGGATTCAAAGAACACCAGAAAGTAAAGGGGCGCTAATGTTAAATTTGCTTAGAGGTTTTAAAAATAATACTTTATTCAAATAATTTCCTGAAGCTGCAATATAAGATAGAGGGGTACACAATTATGGGGTCCTACCTGTTTGTCCTAATGACCCCCACTCCCAGCCTACCCTCCACGGGCTGTGAAAACAGAAGTCTTTGCAAATCACAGGTTTTCAAACCGACATCTTCATTTTTCTGATAAGGAAAATGACATTGATGGAAACAAAATGACTTGCTCATGATCACTGTATTAGATTCTGACAGAACTGAGATCAATAGAAGCCCTGCTGAGAGTGAGAAGACCAGCCGATATTTTTACAGCATAATTGATATGGACCATCTGGGCTCCATATTTTTCTTCTCATGGATAACAATAGGAAGAGCAGGTATTACTAAGCAAACTGTCCTGGAGCTGCAGTCAGTACCATGAGCAGCTGTGAGCAATGTGCATTTTATGAAATAATACAGATGTTCTCTATTATAAATATTGCTGAGATATTAAATGTCATTTTAAAGAAAGATGAATTACAAAGGTAATAATTGATTGTGATTGGGAATGCTTTCTTCTTGGCTATTTATAAAACACATTCTCCTACATGTATTACTTTCTAGACTTTATAAAATACTTTGCAGATTTCTTGGGTTTAATAAGGAATTAGTGAATTTGAATTAATAGCCAAGAAGTTATCTTTTACTTTATTCCTTGCATTTAATCATTGGGAAAATGAATGATCTTGAATAAATGTGAATAGATATTTCTTTCTTTTTAATTTTTTTCATCAAAACTCCTAAATATGTTCAGCTTTACATTCTGGGATTTAGAACAATCTGTCTCCCTTAATACATCAAGGTTTTCCAGCTATCAATTGGTTATAAATTTCACATGATAGAAGTGTGTTAGCTGGAATGAGCTGCCCCTGACTTGTATTTCAATTGGCAAAATATCTACTGTGATCAGCTGAATAATCTTATAAATATTTTTGGAAGGAAAGATGACTAGAAAATTTCAAAGTTAGATCTTATAGATTATGAAAGAAAAAAGTTGTCAGAGTAGATTGAGATATATTTTCAAACATAGGTTACATTTAACACTACCATTGGATCAATCAATCAATCTGTAATAAGCAAACATAATTGTTGTAGCTTTCAATTCACTGGAGTGTATAATAAGCATTCACAAATTTGTGCAGACCTCCCTGGATTCCTTAACAAAGTGGATTCAAGTAATTCTCTGGAGATATAACAGAATTGTTAATTACTAATAGCTTGTGTCTCAGGCTGCAGATGAGCCTGAAACAGCTTGATGCATTCACGCGAAAATCAGCGCTATTGTCACAATCCATGAGTGTTTTTGACATCCCTTGCAAATTCTCCATACTACTTTCAAATATCTTGGAGCATATTAAAGCACTAAGTGTACTGAAAACAGCTTGCTCCTTTTCTTTAAAATCTCGGCTCAGACCTCCCATGTTCAGATCTATGTTTGAAAGTCCTGCTTCCAGGAGGCATAGCCTTGTCTTGCTTCTGAACCCAAAGCACTACCTGGTGTGGCAGATAAAATCATGTATCCCAATAAACACTTGCTCTTATTCTTAATCCACATCCCTGTGGGCCTGAGCCCATTGGGACTTTCTGAAGATGCTATTTTTAGCTAAGGTGGAGTCAACTGAACCAGGGTAGGTCTTAATTTAGAGTACTGGAGGCTTTATAAAAAGAAAAACACAGGGAGAAGCTAGAAGGCAGCAGGAACCAGAAGGGCAGGGAGAAAGAAGATTTTGCCAGTGGTGGGAAAGCCAGGGAATGCTGACAATTGCTCACTAGGACACTATGGCCTTCAGGGAGGAAGCAAGTGTTGCCATTGTCTTGGTTTGGGACTTCTTCTAGCCTCAGAGCCATCAGCCAATCAATTCCTGTTGTTAAGGTAACCCCAGTTTGTGGCGTTTGTGATACAAGGCCAGGTGAATGAAGAAACCTGGTCTGATAGGCTATAAGAAGGTTCTTCTCTACAAATCAGTGGGACTCTTTCTGTGGTTAATAAACCTGGAGTACAAAAATAAAAGTTTTAGAGGTAAACTTCTAGAAGAGCATCTTTGTGAACTTGGTGTAAACAAAGATTTATTAAACTGGACCCAAAAGCACCAACCACACATGAAAAAAGGAAAAGATGAGTTGGACTATATAAAAGTAACAACTTCTGTAATTTAATAGGCAAAACTAATCCATGTGCTCAGAGGTGAGGACAATGGTTACCTTTGGGAAATGTTAGTCACAGAAGGGGGCACTGAAGAGTCATCCAGAGTCCTGATAATGTTCTGTTTCTTGTTTGGGATCCTGGATACATAAGTGCATTTACTCTGTGGACATTTCTCAAGCTGATACCTCTGATATTTGCAGTTGTACTTTAAATAATGATTTGATAAAAATTTTAATGTTGTGTGTGTGTGTGTGTGAAAGAGGGAGAGAGAGACAGAGAGAGAGAGTTCCTTAGAAACGGACTGCTTTTCCCATTCCTAAACTCTACCTCTTAGCCTGTGGCCTAATTTGTTGTCCGTGCTGGGATACTGGTTCTTGTTTATTACTTGAATTGAGATTTGTCCTAGAAAGTCAAGCATGTTGCTTAGAGCTCTCCCCATCCCCATGCAGTTTCTTTTTCCCCCTAGATGTAGAACCTACTTTTAATATCTTACAAATCAGTCAGATGGCCTTCCCTCGCCAGAGGTTAATAGCTATCACCGGTGACATAAAGCGCCTCCAATTCTGACGATTTCTGCTGGTTTCCTTTGTGGTCTGGATTGGGCATGAATTTTCTATGCCACCTGAAGATTTAATGACTTGAGCTATTGATTTCTTCCAGAGGAGACAAGTCCATATTTTTTATTGAGTTTATTTTAGCCCTAAGGACATTCCGGCTCCTACCCACCCCCAACACATTTTTTACCTCCCAAACCCTTATGAGAAGAGCCTCATAGCTTAGTTATTTATGTCTGAAAAATTGTCAATTTAGGTCAGTTTGAAATTTAAATTGTATGATGGATATAACTTATTTTTATATTATGATTATTTAAAAGAAGTTGGGATTTAAAACACATGATGCTTTAACTTTGAAAATTTAATAAATTTATATAAATATTTCAAGTAAGTATACAATGAGACTAGGACTTTCTTTCCCTTTACAGTATGAAAAGTCAATCTGGGGGTGCGAGGGTAGTTCAGTGGTACCATTCTTGCCTGCCATGCGGGAGGCCCATGTTTGATTCCCAACCCATATACTTCCCAAACAAACAAACAAACAAACAAGCAAACAAATGAACTAAAAACCATACCAGACAAAAGAATTCCACAAACGGTGAGGCAATAAGGGGATATTCACATGGAAAAAGAATGAAATGTGACCCCCGCCATACAGCATACAAAGAAAAAAAAAAAATCCTCAGGAAAAAAAAGGCAATCTGCATGAGGAGAAAGCATTAAAAACTTTTGGTGAATTTTTCTGATAGGTTGTCTTTCATAATTCACTATATTGTCCACTCATCAGATGATGAATAGGCTGAAGTACACAGTTATGATCAGGGAATGATGGCATGTATTTCTAGCTATCACATCAAGCATACCTTAACAGATGTTAATTTCCCACTCTATCATTGGCTTCTTGGGTTGATCACATGACACTCTGTTCACTTGCAGACATTAAGACAATCTCATTTTCAGGACTTTAAATCGAAGCTTTATCCTCACATTTTTTAAGCTTTTTTCTTGAGCTCTCAACTCATGCCTGATCTGCATTTTTAGGGACAAGCAGTAGGACAGTTATGATCTGCTTATGACCCTCTTTGAAGCATCTAGTTCCACTCTTCAGCCTTCTATCCCCAGCTGCTGGTTTTTGCACAGTTGGGCTCATAAAGTACATGAGGAAAATAAGGGCAAATATCTATTTGCTGGTTTCTGGTTCAATCTCAGCTGTCGAAGGCCCTTTCTCACAATAGGTATTCTAATGCTTCCTCTTTTATGTGTTGTATTAGTGGGTTCTTTCTAAATCTTTCAAAAGCCCCTTGCATTTCACTGTCCCCTTATATGGTGAAAACATCTTTTACTGGCTCCATATTAGTCATCCCTATTACTCTCTAGGGTAACCTCATGCAGACTTTTCCTCCTGGTGTCCTTTTACCCTATTACATGTTTCTTTGGGCAGGATCCTTTTAGACGCATCAGTTTGTGGTTGCCTTTGTGGTAGCGGCTTGGCCTTAGGGAACTGAGGCCTCTTGCCCCACGCATCACGCTAATGCATCTTGCTCTCATAGCTGCCCTCTATTTCCTTGCAGGTAGTTCAGGACAGCCTCCTGTCTCCAGAATGTTCTAGAAAAAATTAGTACAGGTAACTATGCCACCTCCAACCTGTACATGCAAAGTTCTCCCAAGAATGCTATTGCTTCAGCTCTGGTCACTGCCTTAGCCAAGCCATAGAGTTTCGGCAGCTCAATCAGCATTCTTCCAGATAATAAGATAAGAACTCCCCTTCTAGCAAGCTCCCATAACCTATGAAAATGTTCTCTAAGTGCTTCCTTCACTTGGTTTTAAGGTGGGGGCTGGGGGATTCCCATCCTCTCCACTGTGGGTGGGGATGGAGAAGAAATGTTGTAGCATTACAAAGTTCTACTAGTCTTTATAACACCCTTCCCACATCCCTAGTCAATAAATTAACAAGTTTGATGCACCTTAGAATTTAATATTAATCCTGAAACTTTTTGCCTCATCCTTAGTTAATCTTGCATTCAGGGGTCTAGCTACTTATTCTATCTAGAATTTTGTGCAATTATTCCTTATTCACTTCAAGTTTGCTTCCCAAGATGAAATTATAAAAAGTCCTAATTGACATGCTATTGTATATCTAATACTCTACATGTATATTTTAGGAAATATCATCCTATATGTCTGTGAACTATAAACATAAAGGATCTCTAGATCAGTGTGGTGCAATAGGATTATACAGCAATCCACATAAGTAGTTTTAAATTTTCTAGTATTAAACATTGAAAAGAAATATAATTTAAGAATATGTATTTAACCCAATATATCCAGAATACAATGATTTCAACAGTTTTCAGTTTTAAAGTATTAATTAAATATTTTACAGTTACAAAATTTAAATATATAGCAGGGGGCTACATACATTGTCTTACTGCATTCAAGTGAAACTTGAAAATATTCTACTGGTATCAATTTAGATAATTTAGAAGAACATTCAGTTATGACCAGAAGCATATGAAGACAATTGTGAGATAGTCTATATTATACTTTTTATTCAGAAAAAGAGAATAAACAGTTGTGTTTATTCTGCATGTTGTGTTTATTTATGCATGCTTGTTTATGCATGTTGTGGAAAATGCATGAAATTTAGAAAGTGATATTTCAGGATTCAAATTCTAGTTGAACTTGATCACTGTAGGCAGCTTTCCTAAAGGATGCTAAAACCCATTACGAAAAGTTGTTGTAAGAATTAAAAGTAAAACAGAGCAAATGCTTCTTAGTAGATTGATGTTAACTCACTAATTGGTCACTTTATTAATTTGCTTTTCTCAAAATGTCAATCACCAATATGGCTTTGATGCTCTAATCAGTCTCATTGTTTAGAGAAATAAATAGTAGAACACCTTTGTCATAGACACAGAAGTAGATATGCACATGATTAGACAAAAGAGAGATTAAACTCATTTGAGATAAGGTAGTAACTGATAAATTTCCATGGCAGTTGGCATTTGAACTGGCCCTTGAAGAATGCATGTAATTGTGATAGGAAGGAGAAAGGAAGAGCAAAAACAACAGAGGAATGCATCTGAGCCTGGCTACCACCACATGGCGGGGCTGAATGTGTGCCCCGAAGATGGCAGAGAGCCCGGGTATGGCCCCAATGCTTAGAGAAGGACTGAGAAAAAAGGTGGTCTCCCCAATGTCCCCCAAGGTTGCATTTGGAGAGAGGCAGACCTCTGTGTAGACCCTTGGAAAGAGTGGGACTGCTGCTTTCAGAAGCCCCAAAGATAAATGACTCTCAAACTTTGAAATCTAATGGACTTTGCCCTGTGGGTTTTTGAAACTGCTTGGGTCTGGTGACCCCCATGTTCCTTCCTCCCTATGGAAATGGGTATATGCATCCCATGACTGTTCTTCCTTTGTATGTTGGCAGCAAATAACTTGTTTTGAATTTTACAGGTCCAGAGCCAGAGGAGAGAATTTTGCCTTAGGATGGACCATGCTTGTAACTAACTTTCAGATTTTGTACTGGTTTTAACCTTGTATTATATTTGTAATGTTGCTGAAATGATTTAAGGTTCTCTGATGTTGTTATGGAATGAATGTATTTTGTATGTAGGGAAAACATGACTTTTTTAGGATACAGAGGGTGGAATGTGCTGGTTTGAAAAAATGTATGTACCCTATAAAAGCCATGTTTTAATCCTAATCCCATTTTGTAAAGGCAGCCATTTCTTGTAATCCCTATTCAGTACTGTATGCTTGAAACTGTAATTAGATCATTCCCTGGAGATGTGATTTAATCAAGAGCAGTTGTTAAACTGGTTAGGTGGAGGCATGTCTCCATCCATTTGGGTGGGTCTTGATTAGTTTACTGGAATCCTATAAAAGAGGAAACATTTTGGAGAAAGCTGGAGATTCTGAGAGAGCAGGGAATGACATAGCCATGAGAAACAGAGTCTACCAGCCAGCAATCTTTGGAGATGAAGAAGAAAAATGCCTCCTGGGGAGCTTCATGAAACAGGAAGCCAGGAGGGAAAGCTAGCAGATGATGCCATGTTTGCCATGTGCCTTCTCACTTGAGAGAGAAACCCTGAACTTCATTGGCCTTATCTCCCTGGATGCCTTTGATTGGATGTTTCTATAGACTTATTTTAATTGGGGCATTTTTTTGGCCCTAGAACTATAAACTAGCAACTTATTAAATTCCCCTTTTTAAAAGCCATTCCATTTCTGGTATATTGCATTCCAGCAGCTAGTAAACTGGAACAGCAGCTATTAAGAATGTTCTTACTGGGTGCATGGGTGGTTCAGTGGTAGAATGCTTGCCTTCTATGCAGAAGACCTGGGTCCAATTCCTGGACTATGCACCCCTCCAAAAAAATAATGTTCTTACTGAAGTTATAGAGCTGATAAATTTAAATAATCAAAAAATGTAACTGAACCTATTGACTGTTCCTATTCATCTTCATTGTTCTTAACCCCATTCATTAGTGTTTTGTCAGTATAAATACTGAGCTATTTGTCGACAAAGCAAACAGCATTAAGCCTATTAAGATTGCCATTGAGATGTTAATGTATTTGTTTGTTTATTTCCTATATTCTCTTAATAATATATTAATGCTTTTACCTTAATATTTTTCTTATTCTTTATTACACATTGTACCTTCTTGACATCAACCAATGCATTCTAAGCTGAATAAATGGTAAATGTTTTAAACATTATATAGAAAATATAGCCATCATGTAGGCATTAAAATAGTTGAGGGAAAAGACAAGATAGCTCTCTTGTAAGTTAATGTTATAAACCTCTGTGAGTCTAGGCTTTAGAACAATCTGATTCTAAATATAGGGACTCTAAAGTGAAAGCAGTAATTTTTAGGATCTGATTTCATTATCAGTGGTTAGATTTTATTATTGGACTATGTGTTGGATTTGTTTGTAGCATATCAGTTCAATCCTATCCTCTTTTAAAATAGTGTTTTGTTATAAGACATAGGATGTAGGGTTTCAGTTGCACTTCTATAAGGCAGTCAAATAAATCATTAGTTCAATCAAGGGCTTTATAAAAAGCAATGCCAACAATTCTCTCCCTAAATATTTCTTAATAACATATTTAAATATGTTATTAAAGAATCATAACTTTTATTTTAGAACTCCATTTTAGCTCATCATTTTGTCTTATAAATGAAGAAATTGATCTCCCATTAGGAAAAAAAAATGAGTCTAAAAGATGCAGTCATCTGAAGCCTAGCCTACTTCACTGTTTTATCAGATCTGCATGTTTATAGAAAGTGAAGAAAATCAAATTTTTGGAATTAGAATGTTAAACGCAGCAGGAAATACACAATGATGGAAGGTTTTCTTATCTCCATGGAAAATTGAACATAGCATCATTCATCTGCTATAATCCCTCCCCCACAGTCGTTTAGCACATATATTTTATAGTTCTCCAAAAAAAATTAGATTATAAATTGCTGTGACCAGAAAATATTGTCTTGGGCAACAGTCCCAAAGCCCTAGGCTAGAGCGGGATTAAGGTTCTTGAGAATGAGACAGCTATGTATTATTTTTGGCATTTCAGATTTTCCCAGATATTACATTGGCATTAGGTACAAGAATGGAGTGTTTTTCCTTTTAAAAATTTAGCACTTCACAGATATGCTGAGAAAAAAAAACACTTCAAACTCCAAATGGAACTTATATAAAGAATGACAATTATTTAATTTGCAAACCATGAGTTAAAACATGTCCTAAGGTATTGACATTGGCTATTTTCTGGCTGAAATATCTATAAAGGCAACTTCTAAATTGCTGTACTACTTTTATGCCTTTCTCCGAGGTTGTATGATTTGTTACAACAGTTTCAATGCATTTTTATGCTATTTGATTTGGAACTAGGGAAAGGAGGCAAATTGCAACTCTCAGAAACGTTTACGTCAATCCTGTGTACAACTGAAGTCCTTTCCATAGGCTTCAGTGTTCTCTGTATAGCATTTGTGTTAGGAGGTTGTTAGAAGGAAAAAGGGAAAAAAAAGAAAAAAAAAAAAACCCAAACAACAAAAATCCTTGCCATTTCTTTATTGCAGGCTTCATTGTCTAGATTATATCAACTGAAGAGGGAAACGGTAATTTTCCTTGTTGCTGTCATTACCTCTTCCTTGTCTCTTTACCTGAAGATTTTCTTCTCACTATGGCTAACATATGAATTCTCTTGATGAATATCCATTATTCTATCCCTCTATGCAAAACCTTTTCATAATTTCTCTTTGTTGAACTGATGATGGCTGAACTCTCCAGCTTGGCATAGAAGCCTTGCTTCAGTTTACCCTACAACTACCCCTTTATTTATTTGTTTGTTTGTTTATTTATTTATTTAATTTATTTATTTGCATGGGCAGGCACCGAAAATTGAGCCCGGGTTTCCGGCATGGTAGGCGAGAACTCTGCCACTGAGCCACCATTGTCCGCCCCCTACTCCTTTATTTTTACATAAATTTTCCTCAAATATATTCTGTGCTTTCTTATTCAATCTGTTTCTGTCTATATTTCATGCTATCTTTATTTGTTCTTCTTCTGAAAAATCTTTTATTTTGTTTTAATATATCCCTTTTTAAATATTCGAACTACAAAGAGTAGAACAAACATTACAAAGGTATTTGAAATCACACTATCAGAAATAGCATTGTTAACATTAGGAGAACATTTTCTCTAACATTTCTTTAGCATATGTAGAAGATGTTAGATGGCCAGATAGTAAAATGGAAAAGAGAAGTCACCTATATAAAGAGAAAACTAATCAGGCACTCTACAATTTCTCCTTTTTATTTTATACTATAGTTAGTGGAGCAATGTCTAGATAATTTTTTAATTGACCTATGAAAATTATATCTTGTTGCATTGCTATTCAGTTTTAATGAACATACCCAGGCATTCTTACACATGAAAGATCTTAAGAAATTGAATCCTCCTTAAAAGGATATCTACTTTACAAAGAAATTCATTGTAAAATGTATTATTTTTTTCTTAGCCTTAGCTGGAAATTCTAGGAACTATTGCCTTTTCTGACAAAAGTCCATTAGTCTCAAGTTTACAAATTCCTGAAGATTTCTTTTCTATTAAATTCCAGTTGATGGTCAGGTACTTACCTACACTACAACTATAATTCTTAAAATAAAAGAAGTTAAATAATGGCTTGGGGAAACATGAAATGATAGTCTGTTAAAGATTAGAAAGCTAGAAATAGTGTTTCATAAGGAAAGTAATCCATTCAGTTTTTCTGAAAGTTGACAGCTCCTTCATTTGTTACTGTCTAGATTTCATCCAGTTGTTTTTTGTATTCTTGTTTTGTTTTGCTGTAAGGCAGAAGCACTCACTAGGCCTATACTACCTGAGTACTTTGTATATTTCAAAAAAGTAGTCATTTGCTTTCACCAATTAATAAAGTTGAATGTGTGAGCCAGTCTTATTTCCCCCAATTTCTTCATTATTTCCAATCAGGACTTGTAGTTGATTACTGTTTATTTTTTGTTTTGTTTCTAGCTTTTTTAAAACTAATGCTCTCTTTCCATCTGAATATTCAGTATTCCTTTTATTTTAGGGACATTTTCTCCTATTAAGGCTTTGAACACTTTTCAGTTTTATTTTTATTTTCTACAGTACACAATGGTTTTTATACACTGTCATCTTTTATTTATTTATTTTCTTTCTAATTGCTTGCTCTCTGCTTTTTACTGTTATTATCTCAAGGCTTTATTCTAGGTCAGAACTTAGCCATGCCCTATTCTCCTACTTCTGGTTTCCAATTTATTGTGAGAAAGAAAAAGCAGTTCCTGACAACCTGGAGCTGGCTTGGCCCTATCCATCCTTTAGACCTTCATGCTTCTAGGAGCTGAGCTGGGATTCACAACTTGGCCTCCTACTGAAAACACACAATTTCATGCAACAACAACATTAGATAAGGCCGCACAATGATTGTGATGGATCAACACGAAAACATGACCATTCTGCAATTATGCTTTCAAACGGAGCATGGATGATGCCCTTATCGTAAAAATGGTCATATCTTCTACTATCCTAGCTAGTCTGAGTGACGATCTGTTCAGCCTTGCTTCATTCTTTCTGCCTCCAGACAAGAATTAGGGTAACTGGTCATAGAATTACTCCTGCTTTCCAGTAGTATCTTTCCAGTAGTATGATCAAGTACTGCTTCCTTAAACCTTCCCCAAACACCTAAGACAAACTCAAAGCTTGCAAGTTCTTTCTAATATCCTCTTACTGACACATCCCACACCTCCCCATAATGTGATTTCTCCCTCATTGCACTGAGTCAATAAATTCAACTTTGTTCAACTATAAATGTGTCCATGGTGGTCTTTAAATGAAGGGCATTTAATACTGTAAGTTTGCTTTTCTTAGCAGCCATATCTCTTCTTTCCACCCTTCCTGTATATTCATATCATTTACAAGTTCTTGATTTATTCAATTTTTCTTCTAGAGCACATTATTCTAGAGCACAAAACATTTAAAGGGAATTTATTTCTATTTCTGATGAGGTATCTTCTTCCAGACCTGGGTGTATTTCTCTTTTCTGCCTAGTATGCTTCTCTCTATCACTTATTTATCTGTCGTTTGTTTGCACATTTGCCTTGCCATCTCTTTTCAACTTAGCCCTAGTAACTTAACATTAACAGCTTTATTAACTTATCTGAGAATTGTTTTTCTTCCTTTCCTAATTAGTTTGAGTAACAAGTGCTAGGTGGACTTGGTGGTTAGAGACAGAGTATTGAGGTATAGTTTAGCTTTAGTGGGCTCTGCTGCTATTTAAGATATGACATTAAATATATAAATCAGAAATCACCCCTATAGTTGGGTTTTTCCTGATATAGTGGATATTATATCTGGATTTTAAATAGTTCTCCTATTTTGATAACGAGACTGAAAATTTTTCCTGTTCTGTTGAAATTCTGATCTGCAATCTTTGTCATGGTTTCTTTCATTGAAAACTACATGATTTTAAATGAGAGGTATTAGGATTTTATGTTATTGATGTAGTCTTTTCACATCTGGAGAGGAGGGAGAAGAATGGAGCTAGAAGACATTCTGATTAATGTCTGAATCTTCTCTCTCTTTTTCTCATTTTCATTCTTTCTTCATATTCCCCATATATCATATCTTTAGGGCATAAGTGCTTCTTCTGTGGTTTCTACTGTATGTTCCTGGTTTTTATGATTTTCTTTTTATTTCCTCAGTATTGCGGGAAAGCTTAACTGAGGTTCAGATTTTTTCTTCTCTTGGTATTTTTCGCCATCTGTACCTGGAAGTTCAGATGAACCATCCCTTGTATTTCAAGTTGTCAAATATACCATCTTACTTTTAATGTGCCTTAAAAGTTTCTCATGCATGAAATATTCTTTGATTTGTAGCTGAAGTAAATATTCCCACCTCTGAAATCCCTGGCATGATATTTTTACCTCTCTTACCTACATATTATAATATAAGCAACATCCCAAATGAGCCGTTTATGAAGAAAATATCATTGTATATTATAAAAAAACTGAAAAGATACTAAACAGTTCATTCTGTAATGAGTGCTTGGTAAATAATTTAAAAGATAAGAATTTAAAGAAATAATTTCAAAATTAGTAGGCACTTAATTCATGCAATGAAATGATATGAAGATAAGAATTTTTAAATACTTATCAGTTCCCTCCCTCCATTCATACTTTCTGTCTTTAAGCTTTAACAACATGGATTCCCTAAGGAAATCTTTCATATTTCTTTGTATATATAAGCCCAAGCACATGATCACCTTTGCAAGACAATGGACTTGAGTTGTATTAGAGAAGCTGTGGGTTTACAGAACAATCCATCATAAAATACAGGATACTCATACACCACCCTATTAACATCCTATATCAGTATGGAATATTTGTTACATTTGATGAAAGTAGATTTTTATAGTTGTTCTGTTAACTATAGTCTGTGGTTTAACTTAGGGTTCACTGCTTATATACTGCAGTTCCATGGATTTTTTTTTTAATTTTATTCTGTTACCATACAAATCTAGCATTTTCCCTTTAACCATATTCAAATATGTATTTCAGCATTGTTAATTATCAGCAGAATGTCGTGCTACCATCACCACCATACCTTGGCCTTTTCTGAATTGTTTTTTATAAAGAAAGTTTCATTCAACATTTTTTTTTTTGAATGCTGCTTTTCTCACTCATTAATAGATCATGAACGTGAATCTATCTATCCATTCAGTTTAATTGATTTAAATTGAACTTACTTCCATTTAGTCAATGAATAATAGCTCAGTTGAAGGATACTTGTATTCTTTCACTATTAGATAGAATGATCAATACACATATTTTTTGTAATATTTATGAGTACTATGCATATATTCTTTTATTTCTAAAGGATTTTGAAATATTTTATTTCTAAAAGTAAAATATTTTGAAAGCACTTTATTTCTACAAGTAAAATATTTTACTTCCTAAAAGTAAAACTGCTAGATAAAAGAGCATGCACATTTATAATTCTAAAAAATATTGCCATGTAACATTCCAAAACTGTGATAGAAATTTACAAATGCTGGAGCCATATATCATCAACATATGGCATCTCTTATCTTCATGGTTGAAAAATACATCATTGTTCTTTTAACTTGTATTTCCCTGGCAACTGGGTGTTTTAGCCTGTTTCCAAATGTGTATTGATCTTTTTCAGATTTCTATATTGATTTTTAAATCAATTTGAATAAATCAATTTGAATATATTTTTTGCATATAATGAACCATAACCCTATATTTCTCATATACATTGCCCATATTCCAACAGGCTGTTATCAATTTTTATCTTAGATTTGTACATTGTTAAATACAGCTTCATTCTTTCATAGCTTTTAGGTTTCTTGGTAGGATATAGTCCTAAATTCTATAGAACTCTTTTAGAAGCCATTCCATTTCTGGTATATTGCACATGGTGTTAGTTAGCTAGCTACCAGAATGCAATATACCAGAATCTGAATGGCTTTTACAAAAGGGGAGTTTAATAAACAAAAGTTTACAGTTCTAAGCTTGTGGAAATGTCCGAACTAAGGCATCCAGGGAAAGATACGTTAATTCAAGGAAGACTGATGGATCTAGAACACCTCTATTACCTTGGAAGCCATGTGGCTTGCATCTCTGCTTTGCTCCTGGGCTCCACTGCTTTCAGCTCCTGTTCCTGTGGGGGTTCCTCACTTTGCTTCTTGGAGCTGTCTTTCATCTCTTGGCTTCCCTTGGTTCTCTCCAGGATCTGGCTTATTTAACATCTCATGGCAGTATCTGCTGGGCTCCAAGCATCACCAAACATCCTTGTCTCTGTTCTCTGTGTGTCTGCATCTGAGTCTTCTTCTCTGTCAGCTCTGAGGCTTCTGTCATTTCTTTCAGCTCTGAAATTTCTCTCAAAATGTTTCCTCTTTTAAAGGATTCCAGTAAACCAATCAAGACCCAGCTGAAATGGGTGGAGTCACATTTTCATCTAATCAAAAGTTAATACCCACAATTGGGCACATCACATCTCCATGGAGATAATCTAATCAAAGGATTCCAACCTATGTTATTAAATCAGGATAAAAAGAAAGGACTGCTCCTACAGAGTGGATCAGGATTAAAGCATGGCTTTTCTAAGGTACATCATAATACTTTCAAACCAGTGCGAACTAAAACGGTAGATCCTAATAATTGTAGGTAGTATTGGGATGGTTTCCTTTACTGTTTCATTTCAGATGCATGATCTCTAGTGCTGGCACCATTTGTTAAATAACTATTTTTTTCCTAATGCATTGAATTGTTTACAAATTCCCTTATATATAGTCATATTCCTTCTTGGAATATCTTTTTTATTACACTGATTTATTACTGTATTTATTATTTTTCTGACTATTTTTTTTTTAATTTTGCTGACCCTTTTAAAAATTTTGGTCATTTTATGGCCAAAAGTTTTTCTATTGGGTAAGGCATTGTTCTACATGTGTTTGACCATTCTTAAATATTAAAGTGTGTTAAATATATTATGTAAGTTATTTAGTTAGAAGTTAGCACAGGTGAGATCCGGTATCATGAGTTAAATCATTCATGGGCTTTTCATGGCAAAGACCTCTAATTATTAGGGTAGAGGGCTTGCTTTCATGGTGTGAACCAGAAGCTGAGAGGAGAAAAAAGGGCTTGGATAAAAGGAAAAAAATGGAGAAAAGAAAGTTCGTCAGCTACTGTGCTAATGCCCTCCATGTATTTTCTGTTATAGTCCTTCCCTCCATCTCCATTTAATAAAAGAAAAAATGGAAGTTGTTATAGTTTAATATTAGAGAAGACAACTTGAAATGCTTTTATACTGTTGCACTGTGCCTTCATCAATATCCTCCTATGTGTTAGGCAGGCAGACCTAGATGGTGTGGCTCAGGAGAATTATTAACCTTTGTTGAATAATTAAATCCCTATTGTTACTTGCTCTGGAATGTGCTACAATGAGCGGCATGTGTGTGAAACAGCTACAATCCAGAACAACCCCAACAACTCTGAGTGTTTACGCACTGGGACTGCAGGTGTAAATTGTTTTGAAATTACACCTTCTCCCCAACAGTGAATTTAATATATGCCACAGAGCCTTATCTACCTCTTAAATCATGCATTTCTTGAAAATTTGCTGGGGAAAAAGGCATCTGATTTTATCTTTGTGTCTAATAACAGGGGAAAAAAATAGAAAAAGGTTAAAGAGCTACGAATCTTAGTTTCCTTTGCGATAACACAATACCAAAGGTTTAGGATACTCTCTGACAATGTGGTAGGTTTGTACAGTCACCAAAACAATAAAAGTGAATTGATATTTACTGTTTGTGGCATAGAGTCCTATAGTTCTAGAATGGCCTAATACTCTCACTGATTTACTAGGAAAAGTTTTCAGAGACCATAAATGAGTAACTTATTCAGGTACCTAAATAAGAACTGCAAATATAAATTTCATTGATAATTTAAAATGTTTTAAGTATTATCTTTTGGGATTCAAATCTTTTTCTTAAATTATGTTGAGGTAAATGCCATTCCCTGGCATTTGAGGCTTCTCCTGAATTGTCTGAACAAATGCTAACCACTTCCCACAGTTGTGAAAGATTTTAAACCCAGTATAATTTACTACTTTATGAGCTCTAGGTTTGGAGTTAAACATGCCGTCCTTTTGAATCACGAATTTCCTCATTTTTGAGAATTTGGATTTAGAGAGGTTAAGTAAATTATCCCATCTTTTCACCTGCAAAACACAATACTCTTTGTTCACATAATTGAAACGTCAACCTAAGTTTATGTTTCCTCAGAGTAGTATGTACTTATTTTCAGAACATTTATAATTTTAAATATATTTATGGTATTATTTGATTGATATATTTTAATATGAGAGCTTTTAAAGGCAGAAATCTTGTGTATTTGTGTACATCATGATATTCTTATTGCCTTACCCAAACATGACCCACAGTAGGCCCAAAATTTATATTAAGTCAATGAAAAATATATATAAATAGCTTATCACAGTTTCTGACACATCATCTGTATTATTTATTATTAAAGATCTCTATTCATTATGAAGTGCTTTACAGCCCATGATATATTAAAATTTTGTCTTTGAGACTACATATGACAGCAGTTGAGAATAAATTTTTCTTAAGTCTTAACATTTTAACAGATTTTAAATAATGAAAAAAAGGTGAGGTTCACCTAAAAGCTGGTTTACTAGGTTTTAACTTGAGCCCACAAACAGGTTTATTTGCAGCCTACCCAGCTTAAAGATATAAAAAATGCTGCTGCTAGCAAGATATTGAGAGACCGTTAACTATAGAGATGCTAGAAGTCTACAATAATAAATGAGGTAAGTTGAATGCCATAAACTTTCTGCTTTGAAATGGCTATTTTAAATTATTGCAAACATAGTGATAATGAATTGCATTTTCTGAGAATATAAACTCATTTCCTATGCTGAGAGCTGAAAACAAATCTGATATTTTATAGCAAAATGCCAAGTGGCATTTGTTGTTTTGTAAATGTTGCCTGGAATGAGGTACTTGAAAAGGATAAAGATAAAAGGGCAGTGCCAATAAAATGACTTATTCCTCCATTGTTCATTTGTTTCTAATAAGTAAACTGCAATGTTCACACTGAGAAAATTCACTATATTTGACACAAGAAAAGAGATCTGTACTTTATCATGATTTGCTTTATTTTTTTAATACCAATGCTATTGTCATTTAAGAATTCAAGTAAATTTTGGTATTTTGAATGTCTACGGTATTTTGCAAGTTTTTTGCTTGGTACATGGCATATAAATAATAAATGATTATAGAAAGGCTAGGTTATTCCACTTTTCAAACATATGCCATTAAAACTACATCATATAACAGATAATTAATGTACAATTGTCCTTGAAAAACCTCTACTCTATTAGAAGTACTGCAGATCATTCCAAACTCTTATTTGATCAAAATCAGTACTAAATCGTGTTCCCATAGCAGAATATGATACATGTTTGATGACTGTATTCAAATCCAAGATTCTCTAAGTCTATTAGTGTCCTGACTCAAGTTCCTTTGTCAAGATGAATTACTTATTCCATGTCAGATAAATCCATATTTACCAATGAAATATAGAAAAATGTACTGAAACCTTTAAAGTTTTTCAATTTTATATTATTTTCCTTTTTGACAAAAAAAAATGTTTCCCATTAAGTGATCTTTCTGAAACCATCAAATGATAATATGTCACAGTTCAATGACAAATTTAACCTTTATTCATGAATTTTCTAATTTTCCTTCCTGTTTAAAATAATGAATCTGTAATCTGTTAATTAGTAATATTAAACAAATATATTATGATAAATATTTGAATCATATCTTTTTCTTCTTAATACGTATCCTTTATCAAAACCATCATTAATTCTTCCGTGTTTTTGCTCAATTATTAATTGTTGAACTTTAGGTTCCTTAAAGTTTATACTAAAGTGATAGATGGATTCAAAATATAGGACAAGAAATAAGAAAATGTAATTCCGAAGTTGTAATTTCAAATTCCTTCAATACATGTCATCACAAGAAATTATTACTCTTTATGTTTCTTGTGCTAATTTTCTTTCCCACTGGAATGCAAAAAGTCAAAATCATTAATTTATTAATTTTGCTAAAATGAAAGCTTCAATATGTTTTCTAGGCATACGGTGGTTTCCTCATCATACATTCATTTTGTTCTGAATGTGCTTTCTTTGAACTTAAAAGCTGGCAAAGTTATAATGAAGTGCTTGGAGAATAGTAAATTGAAAATACAACCAGAGGCACTTTTATTTCTGTTCCTCTTGTCTCGCTAGTGCCATTATTTTGTCCAATGATACCGAGTTTGGGAAACCATGAGATATAGTTGATATAGTTTTACTTTTAAGCCTGAGGCATATAATGATTTATAGTGGTAAGTATCTGCCCACAATATTGCCATCTCTTTATTTTTGAGAAATGGTGCCAAATCAGACAGAAGTCGGCTTCCACAGCCCTCCCTCTTTCTTCTTCTATCTGCATAATTTCACAATATCATGATAATTCCTGCAGTTCTTCACATCAGACGAGGAGGTAAAGATAGGGAGATTATCAATATATCTCTAAATCTATGAAAAATAGCTTCATTTATTTTCTTACAATGTGCATTTAACTGTTTAATTTCATTTTCAAGGACAGAATTTGCAAAGCCTTTGTGCTTTCCACATTTTACAAGATTAAGTCTTTGGATTGTAGGATTAGCAATTTATTTTGTAGCTCATGGAAATATCACCCCTGCATAACGATAAAAGGCAGTATCTGCTTGTTATATGTTAGAAAATTCTGGTAAAATGTGATGATAAAACTCACAAAAATATATATTGGTGCAATAGAAAGTGAACAAATTGACTCTTAAAGGATAGCCCCCATTTTTCCCTTTCTGTTCCATCGTTAGTTAACCTTTGTACCTTTGCCTCCAACTCTAATATTTTTCCATCATGTAATCTAGATTGTAATTAGCCTTCCTATGTAACTAGGTGATGAAGTCAGTCCTTCTTCAGTGCCTGTGGATGTATTTTTCTCCTTGTGTCTTTCCTATCCAAAACCTGTATTGTCCACATCCTTAACTCTTGTGATAACCTGTGCCATTAGCTCTAAAACATGTATGCATTTTTCTTAAAGTTGGATTATTATAACATAATAGTTTGCTCTTTCTAACTATAAAAGAGCTTTACTGTGGATTTTGCAGTTGTACTGCTCCTTTGGCTTTCACATAATTAACATATTGTATTCAATGAAATGCATGTCCTTTGTTATCCATTTGTCATTATAATTTTTAATCATCAATAGTTGTACTGCTTTTTTTTTTTAATCAACCTCATGAGAGACCAAAGATATTCCAGAAACTTTTAAGTGACTTGGAATCCTTAGCTACATGCTTACAAGTTCAAAACCGCTTCAGGGCTCCTAGGGGAGAATCCTGAAAGATCTATAGTCTTTGCCACCTAAGAAACCTGTCTTTAGAATGTGCTGTTTCTATGCAGATCACCATCTGCAGGCATTCCCAACTCTCAGGAGGGGGAGCCAACTAGCCTGTTCTCAGCAAAGAGGGGAGGATCTCTTAATTCTTCCTACAAAACTTCATATTTTTTTAAAAAGAAATCGGTTTCTTTTTGTGCCAATTGTTAGAGTCCCTTTCCAAAATAACCATAGCTACATTTTTTTCTTTACCCCATGTTTTCAGTAAATAATTTCAATCAACTTCAGTTTTGTTAATGTGTGCTACCTGCTTCAGAAATATACTTTACAGCTCTTCTGATCCCTAGCTAATTATTTAGATTCCTGTCACCTTTGCCATTACAGGGATGAAAGATCTAACCATATATGTGTACACATATACACAAACTATATATGAGTACACAAATAATGTATATGTATGTACACACACACTCACATACACATCCAGTTTCTTCTGGGTATTTATTTTTCTTTGGCTAGAAAATTACCTCTAATTGCATGTTTTAAATATAAATATGGCTAAATGAATACAAATACCATCATTTAAATGATATGCAACTATGATCTAAAGAGATCTTACAGAAATTGTCCACAGTCATACAAATCAATAGGTGTCAAATATCAGATCTGAACTCAGCTCTGTCTGTCGCTAAGGCCAATGGAGATTTTACTCTAATGCTAAGATTTTGTGCTCAGGAAAAGGTCAATAAGTTAATAACCATTTTATTCCTAAAACTGAAACTTCAGCAGTGTTTCACACTTCACAAAGTGATGGCATCCGTGTGATCTCATCTGTGCCTCAAAACAGCAGTGAGTTTTGATTTATCTCTTTAAACAAAGGGGAAATGGAGGTTCATTGAGGTAGACGTGGGCTGTGAAAGAAAAAGCCAATGCGCAATGAGAGGTTTGGAAAGTTATATCTAAATTGACCTGTATTTTATATAGAGGCCGTAACAGCTGGGGGATTCTCTTTTGAAAATTCTGTACTGTTGAAGAATACCTTAATGAACAACTCACTGGAAGGGATACGCTAGGTTGTGAAAATTAAATGGTTGTTTTCTTTGCATTGGATTTATTTGGTGCCATCAACTCTTAGTGGGAGAGTTCAACTATGAACAACCAATAAAAAAAAAAAAACAGTGGATGAATTTGTTTTTCACCCCCTCATTCATCACTTTCTTTTTTCAGTGCTTTCTTCATACATCTTGTTATACCCAAAGCTTGCTCTCTGGTTTCCACTGATCTGGGAGCATGTCCTACTCAGCTTCAGCCTGCCTTCTGAGTAGTGCAAAACACTCTAGATTCCTTAACTTGTCCCAATGCCATTCTGCATATTAATCCAATAAACTTGTCCATTGTAACAGATATTGATTGAGTATCCATCTCTTAAACAGAGCTACACATTAAGAAGAAATATCTAGAAAAAAGTACCTTATTTAGTGTTGCAAAAGCTCCATTACTTAGGTGTGATTTCCATCCTCCTATGTACAGGAATTCTCTTATGTTTAAACAGGTTAAATGTTTAAAGGTGCATTGGAGGTGTCAGAGAAATGATTAAAAGTATGCTTTATTTAATATCAAAGTCTATATTTGATCCACTCTACTGGAGTTTCAGGAATTATATGATGAGGTTTTGCCTTCATTCATCCCGTGCGGGCCCATTTAAGCCATGCAAATGTCAACTCTGACTCACAGTAATTCTGTGGAGTTCTAACTTGGGTTTCTTGTCTTTTTCTTTAAGCTGCAGCCTTTATTGATAATGTCAGCCTGTTACTCCTGAGTTTCATTTGGTATTAAGTGCATGCATTTAAGTTGTACAGGGAAGACAAGGATAACAGCACCCTGAAGTCTTGGCTTACTTGCAGTGCAGGATTACAGCAATGTACATTTCCATAGGTGGGGGCAGTGCAAACAGATGGGAGTTCTAAATAACTCTAGGCTTCAAAGGAAGAAAATAATCATTCTATAAAGGCAATAGAGCCTGTCCTGTGATCTTCAACAGCATAAATGTGCTCTGTGTTCTCAAGTGCTTATCTTTCATTGAAGATAAACACGCTTTGGCCTGCACAGTCATCAAACCTACAAAAATATAGAGACTCAGATTAAGTTAAATTGCACAAAGACTTCATGCAAAGTATAAACTCCTAGTTCTAGAAGCAATGATGAATGGGTTCTGCTTTGCCAGTCTGCTGCTTGCAGAGTTAAAAAGTAAATGAATGAATTTGGCCACATGTCCCTCTCTATCTGAAACACCATGTAAGCATAGCCCTTTGAGAGCTGTATGTTTGCGTGTGGTGTCCAATTCTTGACACCATCCCTAACAAGACATTCTGAATGAATAGTCTCTACTGCAAAGCCCTTTAAATATCCATCATCTTTGGAACGTG